>QFEU01001393.1:702-19639 GCA_003316345.1 Tricholoma terreum | reverse complement strand
AAGTCCGAGTGTCCGAGCGGAGTCCGCTCAGATTAGGGGGGGGGAGAGTAAAGACCTCCAGTCAGATATCAGTTATCTGACACAGGCCCTGCCTCAGTGCCTGGGGAAGCAGAAGAAGGACATGGAAGTTAAGTTCTGTCTGACCTTACAATACAAGGCAGACTGATGGTGGGACAATTTTAGTCGGTTCACGATCAAGGGGGTGTTCCTAAAGAAATTACAAGAGCGCCCTAAGAATACCGCAGCGCTGATAGTGGA
Organism: Tricholoma terreum; assembly: GCA_003316345.1. Lineage (NCBI taxonomy): Eukaryota > Fungi > Basidiomycota > Agaricomycetes > Agaricales > Tricholomataceae > Tricholoma > Tricholoma terreum. Next base: position 19,381 of record QFEU01001393.1, on the reverse strand, counting down.
AGCTCACAAGAAGATGGTGGAGACGGCGGATCCGTCTCCTATAGCAAAGCGGTGATTGCATTGTGATAGGATGTCTAACTCTGTACATGTGTGACCTACTGACTGTGTGATCATGTGACCTGGAGTAGGTGCCCACACACCCTACTCCATCTGCCCACCTCCAAAAAAGGTGATGTCCTCGTCGCCACAGAAAGAGCAAAAAGCTGGAAGCAGAACAATAGGTATAGGAATAATATAAACAATGTGACCAGAAAAATTCTATGATTAATAAAAAAATAAAGCAAAAGAAAACTCAGCAAGGAGGTGCCCATCCCAGTGCCTGAAGGGCCCTACTCAAATCTGCAAGTCAGGGGTCTTGATCCCAGTCTAACTTCGGAACAGGGGCAGGAGCAGAAGCTGCTCCAAAGGGCACAATAACAACAGGTTGTCCTGGTCCAATACCAGAGGGGTGACATTGGGTGATAAAAGGTTGGGGCTGAGGTGGTGGGACTGAGTAAAAAATTCCTCAATGCTGTAAAAAAAAGGGTGGGATTTGTTGTCGAACAGTGTCATATCGTCGAGCACGCCTGTGCAAGGACCGAAATGGGCCCGGGAGGTTTGAACAAAGGCTAGAGAGATCTCGTGGGGGTGCAGCTGCAGCAGGTGGGGGAATGGGGAGGGATTCGGCATTCTCTGCCCAGTCAAAGCGCACAGGAGGTGTCAAAACGGCTTGTTTCGGGGGGGTTTGGGGCAAGTTGAAAGGATGGGGCAGGGCCTGAGGGGGTTCTGGTGGCTCTGGGGCTGCGGCGCGTGGTTCTGAGTGGGGCCGAGCTGGGGGGGATGTGGTCGTTGTCGACACGCGTGTCGATGACGTGGCAGAGCGCATGGGCGTGTGATGCGTCGTCGTGGGCTCAGGGGGCAGAAAGGGGGCCTGGGGAACAAGCAGGGGGGAACTGGGAGGTGTAGGGGACCTCCTGGACTATCGTTGAGGGTGGTGTGGCCGGCAGCAGTCATCCGTCGAGTACACAATGCGTTCTGATGAACGTGTCCACATGTGATCATGTACCTCCATTTGTTGTGCTGTGGATCGTCGTTGTGGGCTGCTGCATGCCTGAGTAGCTATCTCCGAGGTGGTACTAGTCGTCTGAGTGCTGGCTGTGGTTCTAGACGCCATTTCTGGGACCATTGCAGTGGGCGGCATTGGCATAGGTGACCGTGATGTGGCAATGGCAGGGAGCTGGGGAACGAGCTGGGGGGTGAGTGTGGGGGGTGATACAGGCTGTTGTTGAGGGAGGTGGGGCTGGTGGGGTTCGTCTGTTGAGCAGACGATGCGTTTTGAACACATGGGCGCGTATGCGCATGATGCCGTGTCCTGGGCTATAGATGGTGTGTGTGCGGTGTTCACAGCTGGAGGGTGGGTCTCCAGGGTGGATGGTGCCGTTTGTGTGCCAGATGGAGCCTTAGACGCGGTTTCAGAGGTGGGTGCGGCGGGCAATGTTGGCCTTGGTGGTTGTGACGTGGCGACAGCAGAGTGTGGCTCAGGGTGCGAGAGGAGGGGCTCGGGGGCCTGCTGGAGTGTTGTGGGTCGATTCAGCAGTGTGTGCCGTCGTTTTCGAGGGGCTGGGGGCTGGTTTGAAGCTGGGGACAGAGTGGTGGTGGTGGTTGTCGACATTGTTGGCATCGTTGATGGGACTGATGGGGCCATTGTCAGCGATGACGTGGCAGGTAATGGTAATGGTGATGGACTGGTGGCAGTGGTTTGGGCACTGGAGTCGACATGGAGCATTGTCTCCGCATTTTTCAGTGGGGTGTGGCCTTCGTCGTCAGGCAGATCTGTTTGTAGGGCGGCACACCAATGTTCGGGGCTAGCGTTGGTCTGTACGGCCGTTTCATCGGTCCTGGGTGCCATGTGGGTGTTAACGTCGCTCCAGGTGGTGGTTTCATGGTCAGTTTGGATGTTAGCGTCGCTCCGAGTGGTTGGTTCGGCCTCCCCTGATGCCATGGCCTTCGCAACCTCTGTTACGAGCATTAGACTCCCTTCCTCGACTGATACACAGTGTGTAGGGTGGGTGGTAGGTGTTGCTTATGACCTCACACGAAAGAATACGAATAGGTGTATATTTCTGTGAGTTCGAGGTAATGATAAGACTTGGGTTGCCCATATAGCCGAGCTCGGCTATATGTGTCCGGCATCCCCCGTTACAAACAACTACACACTGCCTTACTGGCAGTGCCCTCTTACATTCTCCCCCTCTTAGCGCATCTCCCGTGCACTAACTACTTTACAATACTTAAGTCCTTACTAACGAGTGTTTTACAACTACTGGTGTTCGTAATGAATGTGACCGGCAAACTTTGCCGTTTCCTTAATGACCGTCGTGCGAGTCGCAAATAGCTTATAAACACGAGCCCGTGTAGGTACGTACATGTGTGTGTAAGCGTACATACCGCAGGACTCAGTCTCCCACCTATATACTCGATAACAGAACCTCACCGGCGCTTATTCACTGACGCTGGTCTTCTCTGAAGCCCACACCCACTGGCGATTTAACTGCCATGCCATATCAATAACGCGCTCTGTCGAGCGATTTCGATGTTTGAGTGGTTATAATAAAGGCTTTTTTTTATTTTATTTTTATTTTTTATTTTATTTTTTTTGGGATGAGGTCACTCCTCGTCACTCCATCTTTCCCTCATCTGGTGGTTCCCCTGACGGTACCGGTCTCTCCACATTCTGGTTCTGTGACGTATTCGCCACCTTGTCCTCCGAAGACGAGACCAAGTCAGTGCAGTCACCGTACTCATGTTTCGGTCTTGGCTTCCTCTTCTTCTTCTTCATCTTCTTGGGACGCATGTAATAGACTTGCGCCCCAGTCCAATCGTCCACTCTGGACGAGACCGCTCCAACCGGCAGCATCGTCTGACTCGACGCTGTCAGTTCTACCACTGACTGTATTGTCTGTGGTGTCCTCACTGGTTCGACGACAGTTGGCGTCGTTGTCTGGGCTTGCATTGGGGCCGTTACGGGTGTCCCTTCTGCTGTTGGGGGAGGTGGATACCACCACCTCAGTTCTATTGGACTGGGCCTGTCCTGAGCCTCCTGGCTGGTATGTTGTTGAACCACCATCAGCGCAGTCATGGCCTCCGTCCTTCGCGACACGTCTGCGCTGTGAGCCATGCTCTGGAGGGTGGCCCTCCCCCACTCGTATCCATCCATGATTTGGGGGATGGTTATTCCATCCGCTGCAAACAACTGGGCCATGTCCCCTATCATGACGTTATCCGACGGTTGTGCAACCGTCACCCTCTGTTGTGCCGCAATGTTGAGGTGCATCACCTCAACCAACCCCCGATATCTCCCTGGGGTAGCCATTAATTCGGCCGCCCTGATCATGAATGCGTTTTGAGTGCGTAGTACCCCGTTTCCTCGGGGTGCACGCCCCGTTACCAGCAGAAGACCCCTAATCGAGGACAAGGATATCCCATCCCTGCCTCGATGAATCCCTGGGCGCATGTCCGCCTCCCTGGGATACCTCCATATCCATTGTGCCCACTCCTCGGGCGGGTCTGACAGGCGGGGAGTATTTATCCCTGCTGGTGTGTTGGGCCCGATGCCTCTTGCGGTGGGTCTTGACTCTTGAGGTACCTATTTGGGTATCTTCCACTTTATCAGTGCCTCATTCTGCACTGGTGACCGTGCCTCCTTTGGCAAGTCCTGCGCTTCTCGTACATAGGCACACATCCATGCCAACGCCAAATTGTTCCCTGGAACGTTCACTGCTTCCAGGTGTTGATTTAGTTCCTCCGTGCTTCGGAGGATCATGAGTGGGTGTCTCAGGGGCATATTCCCCCTGAATCCCATCGTCCCACTAACCGTTGGTCGTGCGGCCGGTGCAGGCCGCCAATTCGCCCCTCTTGGTAGTGCCAAAGGGCCAGCCTGTACCATCTGCGGTACTCCTGGGTTGGGTAATGGTGGAAATCTCCAGATTTCCCCATCTTCCATATAGACGTCCTCTTGGACGTTCCCTGGGGCCGGTGTCTGCACTGCCTGGGCATAGCTATCCTCCTTGACCCTTGACGGTTGCTGGCTTCTTACTGGCATACTTGTCGCTGGCAAGCTTATGCCTGAGCCTCCTTCGTAGGGCGATTCATATCGCGCCCATTTCCCTCCCCTTCTGTCCTTGTAATCATGAGAACACTCAATTTCTCTCTCGAGCTCGTCTATGCAAGCTCCCATTCTCCTCAGGCTTCCCTCAGCCTCCTCCAGATCGTCGATGTATTTGGTGGCCTTTCGCCTCCAATAATCTGCCTCTCCTTGCCTCTGCTCTGAGGCAACAACATATTCATCATCTTTTGTGAACTCGGCCTCCATGATGTGGCGGCCGTACTCCATGCACGTTGCACACCCTCTTGGGTGGTATACTATGTGGAGCCCACTGCTCCACGTCCATCCCGATCCTCCCTTCCTCATCTCGTCGACGTGCATAGGGGATCATTCCTCCCTTCTGGACAAACCTCTGGGTTTGTCCCTTTTTCTATCTGTTGGATGACCTGGAGGGTCATCCCCTTCCCCCGAATTCGGGGGCTGCCTGTTCATCTTGTTGCTTTGTTTTGTCGACGCGTTGGTGGTGGTGTAACGAAAAAAACGTTGAAGTCGTTTTTTCGGACTCCGCCGCCCATATCCTCCTCAGTTCGGTTACTGCCATGTACCTGATTGTTTGCCTATTCAGAGTCACGTGTGGTATCTATGCATCTCTCTGCGCGTGTTTGCCTGTGGCGTCTTCGTCGCTTTCTTCGGCAGTTCCTGCCAATCTTTGATGTCCATCAGTGTCAAATACCTGTCCAGCGCAGTGAATTCGTTGCAATTCCCTATCAGCTCCCATGTGGAGTCTCCGAGATTCCATTTCACTAGGAATTCTATGTTCCTTCCTTTCCACCGATGGCCGACGATTTTGTCAATGTACCACTCCGCGTCTCTGGGGGCTCCAAAATTGTATGGTTCCGCCTTTTCCCTGCCTGGGAATAGCGTATTGTCGTTTGACCGATATGGTCTCAGGCAGTTCACATGGAATCTTGGGTGTACTCACCTCTTGGCAAGTTCTGCTGGTAAATCCAGTTCAGAGTTCGATGTCGAAGGCATCGCCTTCATCACTTTGTATGGTCCGACATACTTCGGTATCAGCTTACTCACTCTGCTCTTGGGCATCGCCAAATTCTTCATTGATAAGTACACGAGGTTGTTTACTTTTATCTTTGGTTCTTCATGCCGTCTCTTGTCGGCGTAGTGTTTCTGGAAGGTCCAGTTTTCGATTAATGCATCATGCGCTAAGGCCATGTTCCTTAGTGCATTTTGTGCAAACGTTCGCACCCCTGGCGGTGTATGTTCTGTATCCTTCATCTCCCTCATCATTACGGGCATATACCCATAATTTATCTCGAATGGTGCCAATCCCGCAACACTCCCTATGCTCGAATTTATCACGAATTCAACCAATGCGCACTTCTCTACCCAGTCCAATTGGTCTGGGTTCACCATAGCTCGAAATATCTGGCCAATTGACCGATTGACCCTTTCTGTTGCTCCATCCGTTTGTGGGTGGAACGAGGTTGACATGAGCAATTTCGTGCCCATGATTCTGTGGAGTTCACACCACCACTTCGACGTGAATTTAGTGTCTCTATCAGACACTATTGATGCTGGTAGTCCGTGGAGTCTCACCACTTCATGCATGTATATTGACAATAGCTGTGTTGCTGTCGTCTTCATGTTCACCAGTATCAAATGTACCATGGACGACATTCTACATATAACTACCCATAGGTAGTTGTATTCTCCTACCTTGGGGAACAGTCCTATGAAATCCATCCCCACTGATTCCCATGGCCTGCTCGCTATGGGTAACAGGTGTAGTTTTCCTGCGGGCATCTGGTATTCGCCCTTTGTCCTTGCGCATGTCTCACAAGATTTGCAAAACTTTTCCACTTCCGAGTATATACTCGGCCACCAATACCAATGTCGGATATAATCCGCCATTTTTTGTGTTCCGAAGTGGCCCACCACTTGGTGTGCTTGATCAATTATTCTCATTTTTAGCGTTTTATCCGCTGATCTCGTGGAGGGGATGCATACTACATCCTCTCCCCCTCTATTCTGAGTCCATATCAGTTCATCGTGCAACCTGAAGGTTGTACTTTCTTTGATCGTCGTCATCGCTTTTGTGAAGAAGGGGTCCGTATTGTACCCCCTTCGTATCTCCTCTCCAAACTTGTCATCCTGGGACATAGTCACGCGGAGGTCTTCGCCTCTTGCTCTTGATTCGAAGACCGTAGGGTCCTCTTCCACCGGTTCCTCTGGTGTTTCCTTCCTTTCTTCCTTTTGACCTTCAGCCAATTGAGCTGCTAGTGCGTCCCTTTCTGGGATGCGTTCCCTCAACGACCTAAGTTCCTCTTGGACCTTAATCAAGTTGGTTGCCTTAACCCTTGATTCTATCACTTTCTCTTCGACTTCGATGAGACATTCCTGGGGCAGATCGTCATGTTCTGGATCCAGTCTTACGTCTGCATTGACGTAGTCTTGTAATTCTGGTACCTCTGTCCAGTAGTCATGTTCGTAATATCTGGATAGTGCGTCCGCTACCTTTTTCAGTTCTCCTTTGATGTATCTTATGTCAAAGTCGAATCTCGTGAGGTATTCCATCCACCTCATCTGTCTGCTTGATAGGCATGTCTGCGTCTTAAAAAATTCCAGTGCCTTGTGGTCTGTCACCACATGGATGCGGTATCCCAGTAATTTGTCCTCCCACTTCAGGAGGGCTTCTAGTATTGCTAGCGTTTCGAGTTCGAACACGCAATAATTCCTCTGCGTGTCTGTAAACTTCTTGGACATTAGGCCAGCCGGTCTACACATCTGCCATGTCGGTCCTTGGCCGTACATTGCTTCTGCCCTGTACACCGAGGCATCGCAAATGATCCATATTGGTTCATCTATTCAATGATCTATCAGTCGTAGTATTGGCGTCCGGCAGCAAATGTTTTTAATCATCTGAAAACATTTCTCGTGTAAAGGTCTCCAACAAAATGGTGTTCCATTTGTTGTCATTCCGGCCAGTGGGCCAGTATATGCTGTGATATCTGGTAAGAAATGAGCCAGATATTGTACGAGACCCAGAAATCTCTGTACATCCAGGAAGTTACGTGGTGTATTCCACTCGCATATCTTAGCCATTTTATCTGCGTCCACATAGAGGCCCTTGTTGTCTATTCTGTGTCCCAGGCAGTCTATACTGTCTGCGAATAATTCGCACTTATCTGCACGTAGATAGAACTTATGCTCACATAGTCGAGCAAATACCATGTCGAGGTGCCTCTGGTGTTCCTCGACTGTATTACTATAGACAAATAGGTCGTTCAGATACGTATGTAGGAGTATTCCTATGTAATCACAAAATATTGTGTTCATCGAACATTGAAACGTCGATGGGGCATTGCAATCCCCTTGTTGCATCACATGGCTCGCAAACGTGCCATATATCATAGCGAATGCCGTCTTATGTACGTCGCTCGGTATGATGCATATCTGTTTGTATGCATCTGACAGATCTATCTTCGAGCGTATCTTCGCTCGTGCCATGTCAAGACAAATTAAGTCTTGATCAGGTAGAGGTGTTACATCCTTTACCGTGTTCTCGTTACGCTATCTTCCATCGACTACTGTGCGTAGTCTCATGTTCTTTTTATGAACACAAAGCATCGGAGCTGCTTGGTCTGCTTGGATTGGCTCCCACCATCCCGCACGCGTATAACGTGCGATTTTTTCTATTAGTTCGGGCTTCAAGGAGTCTGGGCATCGTGGTGAATGGTACTTGTACCATTTTTCCTCATCCACCAAAGGGATCCGATGATTCACTTCTCACAGTGGTGGTAACCTCTCGGGTGCCCCCTTCATGATGTCTTCACAGGACTTCATCCATTCCTCGCGTAATCATGGAATATCCTCTTCCGTTATCGGTTCTTTTGGATCCGTTCTATTAGGCTGGACCTCTGCCACTGCCATTAGTACTTCTGCTAGTACATTTGTGTCTACTTTGCCTCTTGGCCTGTATCTCGTCGAGGTTTTTGCCTCTCGCGTATATCGTTTCTGGCTAGGTGCCCTTGAAAATTCCTGGACAATTTCGTCCATATCCTGTAATTGGTCTCGTATTCGACCATAGTTTTTGGATGGTCTGTCAAAGATGGGTGCGTCTTCCACCATCCTTTCTATGTCATCTATATCAATGTCTGCTCCTTCCTCCATCAATACTGGAAAGTATGATGGCAATCCGTTTTCTAGACGATGTCTATCAACATCGTCTTCCTCTGTCATTGTTACGGATGTTATTTTCGTCCATTTTCCTATCTTATTCTTTCCAGGGTATTGCTTCCCTGAATAATCGATTTCCTTTTCTTTTGCGGTTTTTATACTGTCATTTAGTCAATGAGGAATTTCCTTATTGATTCATGACTTCCGTTTCTCGAGCTGTCCTGGCTCTTGGATTATTGGGGCTTTGCTTCCCATTGCCTGTCTGCACGCCTGTAGATGTAGATCTGCACCCTCGCGCAACATTGGGAGGACTTTATCTCCTTTCATTATTTGGTTCCTCCCGAAATCAAGCACAATTCCGTGCTTTCTCATGAACACTGTGCCTAGTGTTACATCATATCTATTGATGTTTACTATGTCTAGATACTGACTCGCTTCTATGGGTCCGTATTTGATGCACGCCTTTGTGCCGTAGTTAATCTTTGATTGACTACCTTTAGTGCCCAATTGTAGTGGCACTTGTTCCTTGAGTTCGTAGACCTTCAGGTCTGCTATTCTCGCTAATTCTGGGGATATTGCGTCTGTCGTGCATCCGGAGTCAAATAATGCAACCGCCTTTTGGCCGTTGACTTTCACCATTGCGAGGAAAGTCTGCGCTTCCTCTTTCCTCCTTACTGGTCTATCCAGCAGTTTGCTGGATTTTCTCAATTTTGTAGGTCTGCGCTCTTTGACCTTCTTATTAGATGACGATGGATCTCCTTCGTTCACTGCCAGTGACATGAACGTTTCTTGTTCAGTTGTCATCTTCTGTTCCATTTCCTCTTCATCGTCCTCAACGAGTATAGGTAGATCTTCCTCTTGGAATTCCATTGCCGCTACTGCTTCGATGTCAATCACTCTCATGGAATGCATTCTTTCCGATGATCCTTCGTCTTTCTCTTCGAAGTCGTTTATTTCAACTTCTTCGCCTCCAGATGTGTATTGGGATCCATAATAATGGTTCTCCGTTTCTTGACTATCACTCTGGTCGTCCTCAATCAGATACTGTTCCTTTTCCTGGTCTTTGTTGGACTCTTTGTCTATGATTTCTCTTGCAGCGTACATCTGCGCCGCTGTCTTTTTGCCCTTATTCATCAGGCAGTTTGGATCTTTCGCTCTGTGGCCTTTCTGGCCACATCCGTAACACATATCCTTATCTATCTTCGGTTGACCCGTCTTCCTTTCTGGTTCTTTTCCTTTTGTCAGAAGTACTTCCTTCTGGTCATCCTTTCTTCTGTTCGTCGAACCTGTCGACATTGTTCCTTTGTTTCGGTTACCCTGTTGGGTTACCGTCTGTTTCTCTTTACTTTGTCGGAAGTTTTGTCCTTCCCCTTTCATGGCTAGTTGTTTGCCATTCCATCTGTCTGTCTGTCGGACATTTTCTTCTGCCCTTCTTGCATGGTGCAGAATCGTTTCGACCGTGGAGTATTCCGCGGTCACCTCTTTGTTTAGTAGGTACTGGAATATGTTTTTCGGTAGTCTCCTTATCATTTGAGACTTGAAGGTGTACCTGTCGGGTGGTCTAACCATCCGACCCACGTATCTTGTCAGTCTATGGTAGAATTCCATGACCCCTTCCTTCTGAACGTATTTGGTGTTCCAGAATTTTTCCGCTGCGGTTCCTACCGCTATGTGGTGTACAAACCTGTCGTATAGGCTGGTCACTACCAGTTTGAAGGACCATGTGTCCTTCATGTGGTTTACCCCATCCACATTATCGTCATACCACGTCAGTGCGTGGCCGTCGAGAAACAACGCTGCACAAATTATGCGGTCCTTATCTGTTTCTGTTCCGCAATATTTGTTTACTCGGAACCACCTTAGAAGGCTTATTAGCCATCTTTCAAATGTATCTGCATCCTCCTGGCCACTATAACTTTTGGGTTCTGGAATCTTGGGGGGTTTTAATCCACCACCCATTTCGATTCTTTGGCCCACATACTCGTCGATTATTCGATGGTATTTGTTATGAGTAGCCTGAAGATACTTCGTTACCTGTGGGGCTCCTCTATCCTTGTATGCGTCCAATTTGGCGGTATGTGACCACTGATAAGGGACGTTATAGTTTCTCGAACAAGGAGTGTCCCTCGTTCTTGATCTTGTTCGATCTTCTTGTAGGGGTTGGGAGCCCTCTACCTCTTCCTCTTCGTCAGTGGGTGGCCCGCTACCCCCGCCGTCCTCCTTGTCTCCACTGTACGAGGAGCCTCCATTGTCTCCGTTGTCTCCGCCATCTGGTACTCCTCCTGCTACCCTATTCAAACCTCTCGAGGAATTCCCTTGGGAGATGGAATTCCTCCTAGTTTGGTGTTGGCCCCTACCACTAGCCAACTGAGATTCATTTCTTTGTAGCGATTGCCCAGATCTGATATCCTGGGCTCGTCCTTCTCTGTCGAAAACTATCCCCTGGTCTAATACCAGGGATTCTCCGTGAACCCTAAGGTCCTCATTTTGAAGCCTTTGGTGAACCACTCTTTCTGATCGGACGTTTAATTCATCCCTCGGCGTTGATGTTCTGTTCGAGGTCGTGCCTGCCGACCTCGCAGCTGGTGGGTTCCTTGCCCGCTGTCTGGCCTTCAGTCGTCGTTCCACGACTGAACTTGTTTTGCCCGGCTGCTGTGGTTGTAGCAGGTTATGTTCTACCCTCCTCAGTGTATCTGGCGTTGAGGGTGTCGACTCTTGGGGATACGTTCTCGCTTCCTCCTTTATTTTTCTTTCTGTTGCGTCTCTTGCTATCGCAACTGTGTCCTGTCTTATGGTGTTTATGAACGCTGTCCATTCCCATCTGGAATGGCCTTCAGGAGGTTCGCTATTCCTCAAATTTTCTATTACGGGTCCATCGCCGCTGTCAACCTCCAGTACTAATAAGTACGTAAGGAATCTGCCCCACGTTCCAGGTGTAAAGCCTAGCGCTGGGCCCGAGGCTTCTAACCTCCGTAGTAGTGGTTTGATGATGTCCTCTAGGACCTCATCTTCCACATATCCCAACAACCTTTCCAACCTTTCACTCTTAGTTTCCCCCATCGATGTTTCCCGCTCTTTCTCTTCTTTTATTTTCCTCCGCGCCTAGTGTTTCAAGGTCCGGTCTATAGAACCGAAAATAACCATAGGACCGAACTGGACCGAACCTAGGTCCGGTCTTTTTTTCGGTTGTGGTTGCCCATATTTGGGATCATTCTGGTTGCCAGTTGCCTCATTTCAAAAATATTTGAAAACCGTTCGAAGACCGGTTTGCATCAGTTGCAACCGGTCTTCCTACTGTATTATATACTTGTATAAATGTATCTACTTTACAAGAAAAATACAACTAATATGTACTATATTAATACTAATTACTATTTATATTATTTACTATGTAGAGGGAGGGACAATGGGACGAGCTCGGGGGGAAAAGTACTCAAAGAAATGAGTGCTTATATACCCTGTGGCTACACACAGACCGTTTGGTTGTGCTTGCACCCCAAAAAAAGAAAGTGGCACCACTTGCCAAACAATTCCCACAACTACCAACAACCCACATCACCACTTTGTTTGCTCTCACCACCAACAACGCCCGCGCCATCTAGCTCAGAAACACCCCCACCTCAACTGGATGACTGCGAAGTGGGCCCAAACGACAAGCTAGTCGTCGTTTGGGTCCCAGGTATGGTTTTGTTTCTTACTTCTACTAATTAACTAATCATTCTTTTTCTTTTTAGGTTCTTGCCACTTGATAACGACGTCTCCCACCCACACCCCCGACCTCTCTCAGTACCACATGCCCTACGTGGCTGCTGTGAGCCTCTGGTCACAGGGTCGCAAGGGGTCCTGTTTCTGGACAACGATACACGGTTGCCACGTCACAGTGCCACCACCCCGAACAACGTCTCCCGTCCACACCCCCTGACCTCTCTCGGTACCCCATGCCCTATGCGGCTGCTGTGAGCCTTTGCTCACAGGGCCGCAAGGGGTTCCGTTGCTGGACAACGACATGCAGTTGCCACGTCACAGCGCCACCACCCCACCTGCGAGCCGAACGAACAGTGGCGTCACCAACGCCAATGCCCGCCAATGCCAACGTCAACACCAACTCCAGCGCCAATGCCAGCGAACACCAACGCCAATGCCAATGCCAATGCCAACTCCAGCGAATGCCAATGCCAACACCAGCAAACACCAACAAACGCCAACGCCGATGAACAGCAGGGAAGACGAACAAGCAGGGGGTGACCAATGAACAGCGGGGAGACAACGGGAACAACGAATAGGTAACAACGGACAGCGGGACAACGACATGGCACCGATGAGCACAATGACCCCCACTCTCGCCAGAAACGCGAGACGATGGGGGCGGTTTTCTTTTTTTTATACTTTTTTTTATATTCATTCCATTAACAACCTGTCACTGCCGCGAGCACCTGCTCGCGGGGTGTCTTTTAATTAGTTTTATTTAATACAATACAAATTTTAGTTAAGAGACAAAAATAGCAGGTAAAACCAGTTAGAACCAGTCTTTGGGAGACAACCAGACTGACAGGGACCGGTTGTACTCGGTTCAGTTGTGGTCCCTCCAACTTGGGTGATGGTTGCAACCGGTTGTGGTTGCTGGTTGCCCATTTTGGGGTCAAAAAACCAGACCGAACCGGACCTTAAAACACTATCCGCGCTGGGTCTATGCCCCTTGCCTGTGATGCGGTGTATTGCCCCATCGGTATAGCCTGGTCCGTGTTCAGTTCACGTTCTGTTATCATCGTCACTGTCAATGGTGTGGCGGTTGTCGTGGGTCCTAGAGATCGATTCCTATTCATCGACGTATCCGTCGACTGATATTCGAGTTGTGGACTCGAAGCTGCCGATCTCCATTGAAGTATTGGAGTTTCGGGCCTCGTCATGTGTGACATGGCTTTAATTTCTTCGCTGACTATTGTCAGCGAAGGATTGTCCGCCGCTATCGTTGCTTCTTTCTCTTTCTCCTTCCCTTTCTTCTCCTTCGTGACAGCCCTAGTTGCCGTCCCGGAGCGCGTCATGCTTCGAGTCTCTATGTTCAACTTTGTATATGCAAAGTTTCCAGTTTATGATTGGAGAGTATGCTCTCCAATCCCAGTAATATAGAAACAAGTATTCAAAAAAGTGTAGGGTGGGTGGTAGGTGTTGCTTATGACCTCACACGAAAGAATACGAATAGGTGTATATTTCCGTGAGTTCGAGGTAATGATAAGACTTGGTTGCCCATATAGCCGAGCTCGGCTATATGTGTCCGGCATCCCCCGTTACAAACAACTACACACTGCCTTACTGGCAGTGCCCTCTTACACAGTGGCTGTAGCCATGTTTCCAGGTGTTTGTCTCCTTCGGTCTGTCGTCTTCCATGCTCTTTTCCATCTCTTCGGTGTGTCGTTGCGCCGATATGCATATCCCAGGCCCATGTCCTTCCGCTAACCACTTCGCTCATTCTTCATGCTCTCCCAGCTGTATTCCCTGCTCGATTCCCTTTCGCTGACCGTCCTTCCATTCCCTCTCCATCTCTTTGACACCTTGTTTCTTTCCTGCCTTGTATCCTTCGTCCATACCTTCTCTCCATCCTTCTAGTCTTGCTTCGTCAAGTAGTTCTTGTACTTCATTGTAGGTAAACGGGTATTGTTGTAGGTCGACGTCGTTTGTCGACAACACTGCAGTGGCTGTGTCAACGCACGTCTCGTTGCTGGTGTGTTGGTTGAGGCTGCATCTGCTGCTGTAGCTGTGGTAGTTGCTGTAGTTACTGTTGCAGGTGGGGTTGTGGTAGTGGCATCATTGGGTGGTAATGGTTCCGACGTGGCTGTTTTCGCGTTTAGTGCTGCTGTGCTCGATGCTGTTATTACGGTGTTTACAGCTGTTACATTCGCATTCAGATTAAATGCATTCTCATGCCATGTCTTCTTGTTGCTTTGTTTGCCCTGTCCTGGACCTGGCATAGCTAAGTATAGAAAATGAGAAAAAGATAACTAATGGGCCGGTTCTGGTTCTGTTACTGGTTCTGTAGTTCTGTGGACTGGGTTCTGGTTCCATGGTACTGTTGACTGTAGACTGTAGCTCTGGGTTCTGGTTTTGTGGTTCTGTAGGCTAGGTTCTGGATGCCATGGCTGAGGCTGGAGACTAAAAGCTGAAAGGGAAGATCTAGACACAAGTTATGCATTGTGATGTGGTGCGCGAGACAAAAAAAAAAAGCAAGAGTGCCAGAAATAGACCACGTAGCAATGGGTGTGTCGAATCATGCTCTCATCACCAAGATGGAGACGGTGGATCCGTCTCCTATAGCAAAGTGGTGATTGTGTTGTGATAGGATGTCTAACTCTGTACATGTGTGACCTACTGACTGTGTGATCACGTGACCTGGAGTAGGTGCCCACACACCCTACTCCAATGGTTCTTGCCAAAGATTCACCAAGTGATGCTTGTTCTGGAATCTGGTATGACGAAGACAGCAATGTCTTAGTGGCTGCCTTTGAAAACCAGACAACAACCAAGACGGGATTTCCGTTGGTGAGTGGCCAATCTCTTGCTTTTAGTTAATGGCTTGAAGTTTGGTTTCAACCAGGGAGGGAAAATACCATATTATGAAGGCCCAGCAGGACGGACGGTTGAAGAGGTAGCCAGAGTACGAAAGGCTGATCCTTCAAAGGTTCATTACGATGGAATTCCAGTAAGCAGTTATCCATGAAAATGGTTCACCAACTAACACCACTTGCACAGCCAGATACTGTGCAGCGCACTCACGAGGCGCTACAATATCTCCACTCCAAAGTCCATCCCATCCTCCATGCGTGAGATGCCAGGCATGATCCCAATGCGAAAGTCTTGGACCTGCCTCTGGCTGATTTTTCGGTGATGAGCCTCAACCACGAGTTGGATCCCAAAGAGTCAATCTCAGTCAGGCCCGGGGTACAGTACCAACCCAATGAACTAGGGAAGGAGAGGGTGGGAGTCACACATCTCGTTCATGCCTGGGCAATGCAAGGTCACAAGGTGAGTAGCAGCTCCCCCCTGAGATCTGGCAGCTCATGCTAGTCCATGAATGACAGAACAAAGCCTTAATGCCTTTGAAGGATTGCGTTCAGGGTTGTCAGGCAGCCATGACAGTAAAATGGTACAATACCACAATGAAGGAGGTAGCAGATCTGCTATCGGCTTACTTCCAGAAAGCGTTTCCAGAGTATCACCAAAAGTATTCCGAGGCCTTTGCAGCTGGCATCTGGAATTTAGAGGACTCAGGCCCCTGGCTGGCATGGGTCCTGGTCTATAAGTTGCAGGTTCTACCTCACGTAGATGGTCTGGATAATGGACCCACCGCCTGCTTCGCTGTAGGATACTTCACTGGCAGAGCGATGCATTTGTCTGATCTTGGCTTAAAATTCTGGTATGACTTTTCCTCTAGTCTTATCTGCAACAGGCTTTTCATTACAATATTGCAGCTACGATCCTGGGGACATTCTCATATTTCTATCTGGATGGCTTTATCATGCCATCCAATTTTGGCAACCAGCACCTCCTCTGCCCAAATCAAGTTTGTCCTCGGGGAAGATAGGAAATGTGTTCTTCTTTCCTGACAATTCATTCAAGATATTGCACAACAAGCCGCCTCACTGGAACACAGATACGATGACAGGACAGTTCCCATCAGCTACAGAATATAGACCGAAATCGCAATCTTAATCTGTAACATTTTTTGAGGAACACTTTGGTGTTGCGTTCCCAAATAACTTAGCCAGTCGCCAATCCCTTCTCTTAGTAATAAATTGTGATATTCAAGGCTTTCTGGCCACTCGGAATTCTGTTCCCCTTTAACCTGTGAGACTCATGAAACTATCTTCGATAATATATTATTATTATAGAGCATATATGTATATACAAAGTAGGTTGAGCTGGATCAAGCAGATTCAAGCCAAATCAAACCAATCGAATGTGTTTGGTCAACTTGAACTACTTGAACGATGTCCTTCCATGCAGCGTCTACTGTCTATGTGGTAATCCTGTAATGTGCCCTAGTCGACCAGTCAATCAATCCAACTTTATCTACTTGTTCAATTCCTCTCGCCACCACCTGTTCCCTGATCTTCTCTAAGCCTCTCAAAGTGGCAGTACGATGTGACCAGCAGGCAAGAAAAGGCAATACTATTGCAATTTCCCAAGGTTTTGCAAGACTTTGAAACCTGTTCCAAAATCAACATATTATGATCACCAACAGTATCTGGTGTGGACCACAGGAGGAACTACTCAGAATGCCATGGCAGCGAACAATAGCCATGCTGGATCCTCTTCTCATTGCCCACCTTTGGCAGGTGGACATGGAGTGGGTAACAATGGGATAGTGGGACCACTCAAAAAACATCGATGAATAGAGAATACGGTGGCAGAAGCTGGACAGGAGGATAACCAGATTGAGCACAACAGTATAAACTCTCCAGTGGGTATTATTTAGATGCGCAATACTCATTTCACTATCTCAGCTGCAGGAAGGCACCAAAGTAGGCGATGCATAGCAAATGCGGGGAATGGCAAATGCCACCCAATCTCGCTGGAAGTTTTGCAGATCAAACAAAGGCAGTGACCTCAGGGGCAACGGGGCTGAATGACAACCAGAACATGGAGAAAGCTCCAGAAACCCTCTCTCCCATCAATGACATACGATTAGCATAAGGGTTTATTGAAGCACTTGGCAGGTGCGCATCACTTGACAATGGTGACCTCACAGATGGTGATGCGGACTCATGAACTCTGCCAAGGAGCCTTTGATCTTGACAAACGTGAAGACCAGGATGTCTTACTTTGTCTTTATTTGTTTCTAGCATAGATAAATTCTTTGCAGCAAACATATGCCCTCTCTATCAATGCCATTAAAATTGTGCATCCTGACAACAAGCTCCTCTCATACAATCCAATCGCCCGTGGCATTGCAAAGCTCAGTGGAGTCAAGCTGATCATCAAGGATATGTGCCCTAGTTTGCCTAGGGCATACGCAGGTCCACTCTTGGAGAGGAGCTCGTGTCTCCGTGGTGGAAAGTGGCGATATGATCCCACCACTAAGTGTCCCAGGCAACAGCTCTGGACCATCCCGACTGGGCCCATACCTCAAGCTCTCAAACGAGACAATCAGAGTTTGGTTGAGATGGACTACCTCGTGTTGAAAAATTACCGCAAATCTTTGGGTGTTTTGAGTTACAGGTATGTCTCAATCTTACCATTTAACGATTATTGCTGCAGTTCTAGCAGGATTCTCTGGGTGATGCCCGATCCCGATATCAATACCAAGAAAACCTTAGCAATAGCCTGATCTCAAGCTCCTCATGGACTAACCCTCCAAACAAGTGCATGCATCAGCTAGAGTTAGAAATGTCAGCTGAAGAACACGTTATGTATTACTGAAGCTGAGCTCAAGGCTCTATTGTACATAACTACTATCGCTTGGAGCCTCTGATGTTCTCTTTTTAGGTGGGCACAGTCTGATGAACTCGGCTAGATCTTCTTCTAGCTCTCTTTGGTGTTCATTCAAGTCTCTCTCATTGGAAATCTCCAACCTCAAGTGCACAGATAGGAGCTTTTGTCTTGATTCTATGCCTTCGCCACAGATGACTTGGTACCTGGAGGACAAAGGCGGCGAACCTACTCTTGGATTCTGGAATGGCACCAATGACCTGGGCCAGCAATAACGTTGTTGCTCATAACTATTTTGAACACCATAAGACCGGATGATTCGAGGTCTTTACTCTCCCCCCCCTAATCTGAGCGGACTCCGCTCGGACACTCAGACTTTACTCGGACTTTTTCTGGCTGAGATTTCTGCCAAATTGAGATGTCCAGTCCGAGCTCGTCCTAGTAAAGTCCGAACAATTACTCGGACTAATCTCGGACCAGTACCTGGACAATCCTAGGACAGTCTGAGCTTCCTTACTTAATAATAGAAAAATCAAATAGGTGGAGCAAGGATTGAACCCTCAAGCTCATGTGAGACGCATAATAAGCATGCACAATATAACTGTTGGGCTACAGTGCCGTTACTGGTGAGCAGTATATGTGCATGACATAGGGTTGGCGCATCATGTGATTACAAACATGTGGCTGCATCACCCATCACTGCCAGCTCATCACCTCCCACCACCACCACCACCACTGACGATGGACCACCACCACCTCCCTCCCCACTCTTCTTCCCTCACCACCACCATCCCCACTCCTCCCACGCTTCCCATGCCCTCTCACAGCCCCATACCACGACCACCCACACCTGCAAACAAACTGAATAGACGTAAGGCAGGCCCAAACGACACGATCGCGTCGTTTGGGCCCACTGTAAGTTTTTTTTTCCTTTTTGATAAACTGACTAACTTGTTTCGTAGGTTTTTTACTACTAGT
>QFEU01001391.1:7212-64152 GCA_003316345.1 Tricholoma terreum | reverse complement strand
CGCTGACATTCCATGCATTTGGGTACTTTCTACTTTTATTGGGCTTGCTGGTGAATTCGACCATGTCGAATTTGCCCGTCCTCGAACTTCTGCATAGTTCGCTGCTAATGACTCCAGTATTGATATATATACTTCGGTCCATTCCTCTGTGTCTATTTCTCGCTTCAATCTCATGGTCACGTCATATGTGCTAGACATAGCAGTCTGACGGAGGATCTCTTGCCTCTTAGATCGTTTTACCCCGTATACTGCCCATATGCCCACTTCTCTGCTCTCCTGTATCGCGTTGCGTTTGGGCATTTCGTCATCAGTGGTGAGGTTAGCGTCATCGACGCTCTCCCATTCCTGCGACGGGGACTGCTCCTGCGACGTAACGCTGGGCTGGGTCTCCACTAGTAGTGTATCCCCGTGGGTCGGGGGTTCTTCGTCCGCCGGCGTAACTTGCGCCTGCGCACCCTGGTTGCGAGCCGTCGCGTTGCTGGACACTTCCGACGTTCCTTTCGTAGCCTTCGTTCTTATTCTAAAAAGCGGGGGAGCGCTCCAACTCGAAGTAGGTCTCGGGCTCGGTATCCGTGATTCCTTGACCTTCACTTTGTCCGTTGGTGTGGTGAGTGCTCCTGGGTCAGGTTTCTGTGTCCCTGATCCAGTCTCCTCTCGCTTCGGTGGGGGTGCCGTTGAGCGTGAATCGCTCGACACTCCCCCTACTTCGTCCACCAGTCATGACGTGGCGGGTTTGATTGCGCCGCGTTTGGGAAGCGCTTGTGCTTCTCTCGTTCGTGGCGCCGTCGGTGGCTGTTCGGGTGTCATTACCTGAGCCATTTCGGGGATGCTTCTCGAAGTTGTCATATGACAGCTGCTTCGTGGGTATAGAGGGGAGTGGGGTTTTTTGTTGCCTAGTTTGCTCGTCTAGTTCTTCCTGTTGGAAGCTCAAAAAAGTGTAAAGGTGGTAATCCTTTACTGGGGTTTTTCCTAGTCACAAGTTACCAGAGCTCGACCAAATGGTGGAATTGCTAGTAGTAGTAGTGACAGTGGAAAAGAGTTGTCCTTAGCTAAGCAACCCAATGGTAGTAATAGTCCTTGTCATCCTAACAGGTATAAATATGGGCTCTTACACTCAGTGACTCCCATCTCCCAAGCCCCCTCGTTGCCATCGGTCAACGAGGCAGTCGTTCCTACTGCGGGAGCATTCGTGCCGGAACACAAACGGACCATCTCACCTCCTGTGACACCGGACATGGCGCCTATGTCGCTAGACAGTGACATGGTTGATTGCCCGTCGAACCCCGATGAGTGAACTTATTAGACGATCCAACGACACGTTAGATCGTCTTGTTTTCATTCAAAATAAAATGCTTCACCGCTGGACGAAGCCTGAGGGGGAGGGTGTGGTGATCCGGGGCAATGCCCCAATGTTTATATTTGTTTAATTTACATGCTATCATCTTGACTCGCGCCTACATAAGCGCGAGCCCTAGTAGATATATACATTCTTTTTACTACTGTCTTAGGCATAACACAATACAAGTTATTCATGTTCAGTGTCGAGAGACCCTTAAGTAAAGGGAACCCCCCCCGACTCACAACAGCAATCTTGCACAAATGGCCCCTTACTCATGAAGAACTTGGGGAGCTACATCAGGAAAACATAACTTGTCCCTGGCTGCCCTCAGCTGCCCTATAAGTAGTGTTGCCAACAGCATGGCTTGGAGCTGCAAGCCATTGAGCTGAGCTGCTATTCTGGGCCACTTGAGCTGACAAATCAGCTTATGGCTCAAAGCCACCCAGAGCTGCTTGAGCCATGCTCTAAGTTGCCTAAACTCTGAGGCACTATATAGGTTTAAACCTTCTGAAAACATTATTAAACACTCTGTAGAAGTACCTATTGCTAATTTGAATGCATATTTTCATACCCTACTCCCCACAGCCATCTTGTGAGGATTTTTTGTTATAGGTATGAGAGATAAACATGGCTAAACAATCTCATCAAAGATACTGATCCATGTAAAACTCAATAGTATGGTGTATTTATTTCATAGTAATGGTCTACACAACTTGATTGATAGTTAAAAAGTATAACTAAGGCATAAATATAAGTAGAATGATGAGCCCACAACTTTGGGCAATCTCAATCAGCTCAGCTGGCTCAGAGCGGCTCAGGGCAACTCAGCATCATTTTGATTGGCTCAAGTGCTGCGAGCGAGCTGAGCTGAGCCATGGCAACAGTACCTATAAGGCCAGAATCATAAGGCAGGAAAAAATAAAAAACATACATATGATGCAGATGCCTATATATTGATATATCAATATCTATAAACATCAACAAATCTGATTATGAGTGTTCAGGGCATGCCAGGGCAGCTGAGGGCAGCCAGGGACAAGTTATGTTTTTCTGATGTATCAGCCAATTGACAGCTGTAATAAGAATATAATTGTAGACAGGGAGAAATTGACATGCTTGTATGGTGGACAGCTGATAGCACTGTAAGGGCTTTCCAGAAGAAGATTGGATGATAATCAGAGAAGGGTATGCCACATTGAAAACCCTCACATGCACAAAAAACCCATCCTGGACAGGCAGGCATCAGAAAGGTAGGTTACATCAGTGTCCTCCTCACACCAATTTTGAGACAAAAGGATGCAGATGCCATCAAAGTGTTCAAGGTGGTTCGCCAACCACTGCAGCTTACAGAAAATGGAGACATTGTTGGAAAGTTGTGTGTAAGGGGTGACAGCATGCCACATTGTGTCATAAAGAGAGGACAGTCCTGGATAAAGCAAAGGATATGCATTGAGCTATGTTTTGAGTTAAATAAATACATTATAAATACATATGTGAACAAGTAAAAAAAAGTATAAGATAAGAAAAAGAGTGAGTTGAGTAAATGATTGAGTTGAGTTGAGTTGAGAGTGAGAAATGAGAAATAATACTGAAGAAGATATTAATATTTTACTATTTTGGTGTTGAGATAATAAGGCCTGATCATGATATCAAAGATTTTGATTAGATGGCCATTTATATTTATATCAAACTTAGTTGGTTTTCTTATGAGTAGCTACCAGAATGATGCAACATGTATTGTAATTACAATAATTCCACAATGCAAAAATGATTGTAACTACAATGTCTCTTCTCATTGCACCACTTTCTTGCTATGCACCATGTCCTACAATGCATTATGGTGCCATCATCCTTCACTCCAATGCATCACACCATCCATATCCACATCTATATACTTGTGCTAGAGGCCACTGCTGTGCATGTCATGTCTGATTTCTCACAATGTGCATATGTGCATTTGTTTGCATAGTTTGTATATAGTTATATTGTTAATATTATACATTAAGCTAGAAATTCTGTACTGCATCATAAGGCATGTTAGTAACAACCTTACTTTCAAATCCCATCAGTTGTGGCTGTATACAGCCACAATTGCATTTGCATAGGGGTAAGTGCCAGCCTGCTCTGGGATCAATGTTTGCTAAGGTCCTGTTTGCATGCCATTATGATACCACATTTGACCAGTTGAATTGATGATATGTGCAGTAAAGTTATTTCCATAATGATAGATTATTCCCCTGAATTGGTGGGTGATTGTGGCTTAGTTGAGATGATACTGTTTTACAGACATACTGCAGGTCATAATCATCATGATTGAACCATTGATAATCTATCATACTACATAATATCAAACCCACCTGTTGGTTTGGCAGGTTGGAGTTATCATGTTTTGGAAACTGTGAATTCTGTTGACATATGTTGCTAAATTGGCCCTAAAGATGTTGAAGATTAGATGCATAATTTCAGATGGTTGGTCAGGTGATGTATTGAATTAAATGGTATAGTATAAGAGAGAGCCCAAGTAATAGTGCATGAATAATAAACAAGTACAAATATGGTCATTAATCAAGTTTAAAACATGTTTATGCAAGTCCAATGGTGAGAGTTGGGAAACGTCATCACACAACTTTTGCACCATGTGCACATATCTTTATCTCCACTACACCACATGTTAGGAGGTGTTTATGCTGAACTGCTGCACTGCATGCATCATGAGTCCCACTGGACTTTTTTTGCACTCGTCATGTGCCATAGCCCCTATTCCTAGGAGGGGAGAGAATCAGAGACATCATCTGTCTCAGACCCACTCTGCCACTCTCTCTCCCTCCTAGGTAAATGTTTATTTTACTTGTAGTCTTGCCTCTCTCTAATACAGCTTGCTCTCACTTAGCAATGTCTCCATACTTTTACTTTTGTGCACATCAAATTCCATCATTCCTCATATGTCTGAAAACACACATGCAACCTACTTTGGACAAGCAGCTGTGCCTGAAGCAACTACAGCCAAAAACAAAAATAGAGGAAGCCAAAACTCTCTCTACTGGATTGTCTGGAGGATCCACTGACCCTGTTGGATCAGAATCTCAAGTCAGACACAATTAAGTACCCCCCGTCTCTGCAGAGCCAGGAGAAGACCTGTTCAGAGCTAGCCTCATCTCAAAGATGGACATGCTCATTTGGGACTTCAGAGAGAAGAGAAAATCTTGTGAATGGAAACCCTCTATCAAATATTGCAAACCTTACATGAGGCCAATGTCAGTGAGGCAATTCAAAAAGCCACCTTCAAGCAGTACACTCTCTATGTCAACATTATCACTTCCAAACATAAAGAAGCCATACAGCGAGGGATACAATCCGGAGGACCAAACCTTCAAAGGGAATCAGGAGTCAGAATTGCAAATGTTCCAGCCCCTCAATGATATTATCCAAGATGGAGAATCTGACACAGATGCAGATGCAGAACAATTCCTACATGAACTCCAAAGGGACCTTTCCCACAAGCGACAATGACAAAGTGTATCGAGTTCATCTAGCTCAAAGAGTGCATTGAAAGCCGCAGACAGAGAGGGATAGTCCAACAAGAAGAAGAGGATCTATCAGTCCCAATTACTGTGGTACACTGCCAAAGTTGAAGCACAGACCAAGGAGGTTGATGAGAATAGAAAATGCATCTGGGACATCCTTGCTACCATTCAAAAGGACCTTGTGTTTGCTGAGCAAGAGATTAGGAGAGCAACCTCTGCACCCCAGGCATTCCCTGAGTCTGAGTGGAAGCACATATTCAAGGGAGAAGCTATCAACCTCGACATCGTCTTCAGCAACCTCCATCACATTGCCCCTCCTAAGGAGAATGTAGGACATGTTGGAAGTACAGAGATCAGCCTTGGAAGATCAGATCCTGTTCAAAAGGTACAAACAAGTGGCGATTGGACTGTTGCATGGCATGTAGCCTCCAAAATGACCTTGTATGTCTTTCCTCATTGTACTGAGGAGCTACAACAGTGGGGGGACTACATGGTGTCAGAGTTCTCTGCCAAGCACATCAATGCGCACTACAAGCTTATCATGTTTGACAGAGCCATCAGATCTACTGTGGGAGGAGGCCAGTTAGTGTTTAAAGGTCCGGTCATTGTAACTGCAAAAAAGACCGAAACCGGACCGGACTGTGACCGATGTAACCGGACTATCAGTCCGGTTATGTCCAGTTATAGTATGGTCGCAGTTACAGTTATGTGCAATGTGTAAAAACATCGTAACCAATGAAAAACTGGTTATAACCGGTCTAAGACCGAACCACGGTCTTAGATACGTACATGAGTAGCATGCTGTGACAATTTCGGATCATATCAGTTCCTGGGTCATCCAAATCCATCCAGAAATGAGTTAGATATGACCAAACCGATTTCTATAGTCATGACTTGGTAATATAACCTTGGCCCATTATTCCTTTGCATATATTGGGTGTGGTTTTGAGAATTACAACTTGTGCAAGAGAGCGAATCTGTAGTGCAGATGTGGGCGCACGTTTTCCGTCTCTAACGCAAGGCAATCGGATTCTTCTACGACATGTTATGCATGTTTAACTAATTGGGTTGAGTTGATTTGTCAAAACTGGTGAAATGTAAATAATGTCTCGCAGGTGAGTCGGATCGCTTGGTGTTATAGACAAGGATTGTGCATCTCCATCTGCGCTATAGAATCGGTCACCTACTCAGGTTGGCAATCTCAAAGCCTCACCCAATAAATGCGCAATACAAGCTAGTCAGCTTGAAGCTGTGGCAATATTAGTATACAGAATACCAGTTGTAACTGCAGTTAAAACTGGTTAAGACTGGTTACCAACTGGTCCTAAAATAGACTGGTTATAACTGGTCAATAGACCAGTGTGTAACCAGTATTAACCGGTTACGTGCGGTCCAGTTACAGTTACACCATGATCCAGACATTTTGTAACTGGTTACAGTCGCAGTTACATCCAAAAAAAGCAAAAAAACCGGACTGGACCGGACCTTAAAACACTAAGGCCAGTCAATTATTCTCACCGATCGAGAGCAGTTCACGTACCTATACTCCGCATACCTTCTTCCAGACAGAATCCAAGGGGGTTCAAACAGCAGAATTGCTACCAGAGAGCAGCATCCCAAAAGACAATCACCAGAAGTCTGCCATCACTTCAACAGCGCAGGAGGGTGCCACAGTACTGCAAACACATGCCAATACCGTCATGTCTGCTCCAAATGCAGACAGCATGGACACAACCAGGATAGCTGCACTTAGCAGATCTGACGTGGCCTATGGCATGCGCCCAAAGTACCTCAGATACAATGTATGGGATTATGAGCAACCAGAAGTTAATAATACCATTCTTTCACCTTACTGCCTGGCAGACTGGACTGAACAAGCAAAACCACTTCTGTCAGTACTGTCACATGAATCACTGAATATTGAAGCAATGAAAACCATAAAGAATAATACAGAACTATTCAAAATTGTCATGCCAATCAACGTAGACCTCTTCCAGCAATTGCTACAGAACCATCTGAATTGCCCTTTTGTCAACTTGGTCTGTCAGGGGCTGCATGAAGGTTTCTGGCCATGGGCAGATACACATCATGAATGTTATCTGTCCCCATGGACAAATCTCTAGGAATGCCTCGATGTAAGCCTGCCCCTACAGACTTACAACAACATCACAAACACCAAGACACTCCCAGCACCATCACACATTCCCCGGTGCCATGACCAGCACACACCCTCAGCGCCGAGACACCCACAAACGCCGAGCACAGCCACCGGCGTTTTCACGAACACCAACACCATAATGATACATTCACTACTGCAACAAACACTCACTGTTTCAAGGCTACTGCAACACCCCACACCGCCAGCACAGCCACACACCCTCGGCGCCGAGACAACCACCACCACCGAGCACAGCCACCGGAGCTGTAGCAAACACCGCTGCAATGAACACTAACTGAAAGCCCGTTTCAACTATTAACAGGCTGCTGCAACACCCCATGCCATGAACACACACATCCTCGGCACCAACACACCCTCGGTGTTGAACATAGCCACACCCTCAGCGCTGAGCACAGCCACCGGCGTTGTAGCAAACGCTGTGGCACCTCAATGAACATTAGTGTCACAACTCCTGAACGAGAACTTGATTGATGCGTGCCTTTCCTTAATTGCCCACATCTGACGCGACCTTCCATTTATGTATACTAGACCTGATGCGGACATTACCTCACATGGAGCATGACTCATATATATTACATCTTTTTTCTCCTTTGTTGCCTTATCCCTACTTCTCTGCAACGAAGGTATAGTTATATATTATCTCCCCCTGTACTTTACTGATCCCTACTTCTCTGCAACAAAGATAATTTGGTCCTGTCTTACCTGTCTGACTTAGTGAGGCTGTCTAACCCAGCAGCCTTCCACTCGAGATGAGAAAGAGAGAAATTTTTTATGGGTGCAACACGACCATGAATGCTCAAAAGGATGATTCTCGGGTTCTTTCAGTTGAGACCTTTTTCCTGGAATGCATGCATCCCCAATACATGCAGTTCCTAAACTGCGATCTGAGAAACTTTGCATGGTCATCAACTAGAGTGCTGGACCATTTGCCCCCAATTCCATGATCAAGAGGGAGAATATTAAAGGATTTTCTTTGGATAACGTGTGACACCTAGGAGCAGGACTACTTGTCCGTCACCAAGCCAACCCTAATCAATCATATATAATCTTCAAATCAGATGTAGCCAAGGCATACCATTTGCTTCCTATGCACCCTTTGTGGCAAATCAAGCAAATTGTGACTATGGACAAGGAACAAGATGTTGATCAAAACAATTGTTTTGGGGGGCGTGGATCAGCAGGAATCTTTATTTCCTTCGACAGACTGGTGACATGGATAGTGAAGAATGAGAGAGCGATCCTGGGTCTATGGTCGTACATGGATGACTCATTTGGGATAGACGAAAGTGGGAATAAAAAGTGGTATCGTCAATACAGAAATAATATGCCCACCAATCAGGTGAAGCTTTTGTCCCTATGGGATGATCTAGGCATTCTGCATGAACCACATAAGCAACTCTTCAGAGAAAGGCTCACTGTTATTGGCATAGAGGTCAACACAAACAACCTAACCTTTACCCTTCCCAATGAAAGCCTATGCGATCTATTAGAAGAACTCCGAAGCTTCACAAGTTGGTCTGAGAAAAAAGAGTATTGTGGCCTCTGCATCAATGGCAACAACTAGCTGGATGGTTGAATTGGAGCTTCAACATATTTCCCATGATCCACCCAGTGCTGAACAACCTCTACCTTAAGATCACTGGTAAGGATCAGCCCCTGATGAAGATTTGGGTCAATAACGCTGTTTGCGATGATCTTGTCTGGGCATCAGCTCACCTGCGTGACTCTCTGGGTATCAGGGTCCTCTCCTGCATTTATTGGAACACTGAAGACACTGATAAAATTGTCCTCTGTGATGCCAGTATGACAGGACTAGCTTTCTGGATCCCAGCCCATTGTCATGGGTTTTACTCGCCTGTCCCGCTTGACTCGGCAAGTGACATTATCTTCTATTTCAAAATGTTAGCCATTGCTGGTGCATTTGATTATCTGCATACCTCAGCAACAAATTCATCCAAAATCATCATATATACCAATAGTTTGAACACAGTAAACATCTTCAACACCATGCATTGCCTCCCCAAATTCAACCCCCTTCTCCGTCACTTAAGGGGTGACTCAGGTAACCCCTGGGTATAATTTTGCCTACCCCTACCCATACCCGTGAACACCGTACCCGTACAGTAATGGGTATGGTATTACCATGGGTATAGGGGGGTTTGCTCAAAAACCCACGGTTACTCACGGGTTTTCGGGTGGGGGTTGTACAAATATTTATTATTATAACTATTAACTATCTACATTATTGTAATAAAGGTGTACCACCCCCACCTCATGTTTACGAGTGAGAAAGATGGTGGCAACATGGCAGCTGTCGTGAGTGAGATAAACAAGCAACCATCCCCCCTCGCATCTGCGAGTGAAAGGGGGTGGTGGTCATGGCATGGTGGCTGTCGAGAGTGAAAAGGTCAAAGAGCCACCCCCATGTCACATTTGCGAGAAAGAGGGGGTGGCGGCAGCGATGTAGCGACCATCACGAATGAAAACAAGAAACCATCCCTACCTCACGTTTGCGAGCAAGGGGGGGTGGTGATGGTGACATGGCAGCGCTCCCGAGTGAAACAAACATAGAAACACCCCCACCTCGTGTTTGTGAGCGAGGAGGGGTGGTGATGGTGATGTGGCAGAGCTCCCGAGTGAAACGAACATAGAAACACCCCAACCTCACGTTTGTGAGCAAGAAGGGGTGGTGGCCATGACGTGGTGGCGCGCCTGAGTCAAACAAGCAGAGGAACACCCCCACCTCATGTTTGCGAGTGAGGAGGGGTGATGATGGTGACATGGTGGCACTCCCAAGTGAAACGAACACAGAAACACCCCCACCTCGCGTTTGCGAGCGAGGAGGGGTAGTGGTGATGACATAGCAGCACTCCCAAGTGAAACGAACACAGAAACACCCCCACCTTGTGTTTGCAAGCGAGGAGGGGTGGTGGTGGTGATGTGGTGGCCCTTGCAAGTGGAAAGGTCCCCAGATGGTGGGTGTTGCCTTTGGTTGATGCCCAGAGGTGGTGGTGGTGGTTGTGAGAGAAAAGAATGTTGATGTAGATCAACAAGTTGGCACATGACCGGACATTCTGATCTCTGGTCCAGTACCCATGGTACCCATAACACCATGGGTAAGGATACAGTATTGCCCAGGTATGGCAATCCTAAACCCATACCTGTACCCGTGCATACCCTTAAGCGGATTGTACACACAGTGTTACCCGTACCTGAGTCATGCCTTACCATCACTGCGTGGACATTTTCTTGGAGAACAAGTTTGACGTTCATGTTTTGCATATTCCAGGTGTGGATAATGTAGTAGCAGATGCCATATCACGTCATGATTTTGACAAAGTTTTGAGGCTTGTGCCTGAACCTTGCATCTCAACTTTTCAACCCCCACAATTCAAAATGTTGGGGGCAGCAAAAAAATGATCACTTCCCATGTTCATGCTTGGCAACCCCAACAGGAGCCCTGGACATGAGAACACCTGGTCCATAAACAGGCAATTGCTCTAGGACAGGCAATTGATGTCAGTATGTGGAAAAATTATGGATCTGCCCTTAACTCTTACCTTTTGTTTGTTCGCATGCACAACATTGAGGTTGAACTGTCAGCTGACACACTCAGCCTATACACAGTCTATATGAGCCATCATATCAAACCTGACTCTGTTGACATCTACCTCTCGGGAATTTGCCGCCAACTCAAACCATACTTCCCTAATGTTTGTGACATCCAAAAGTCTCATCTCGTCCACTGTACCTTAGAAGGTTGTAAATGCCTGCAAGGAACACCCACAATCCGCAAATGAGCCCTCACCACCAGCAACCTCAACACTGTGTGCATGGTGCACTCTGCCCATCCAACCCATGACAATCTCCTTTTTTGCACACAACTCTGCATCGGATTATTTGCTCTGATGCATCTAGGTGAACTTACTTGGCCAGATGATGAACAGCTTCATGATCCTCGTAAGCTTACCACATGTAACTCTGTAGTCCTCGACAAGTCAACCTTGCAATTTTTCTTGCCTGGCCACAAGGCCAACAGATTTTTCAAAGGTAACACCATCATACTATGCACCAATCCTTTCTCTTGCAACCTGCTCATACTGTTCCATGCCTACCTCCACTCACGAGATCACCTTTTCCCTCTGTCATCACCACTATGGCTCAAATCCAATGGTGCTGTACCAACTAGAACTTTCTTGATTTCTTGCCTTCATCATTTCTTTACCAACAATGTCAGTGGGCAATCAATGCAAGCAGGAGGTGCTACATCACTTGCCAAAAACAGAGTTGCACTACACATTATTCAAGAAATAGAATGCTGGACTTCATCAGCATGGCAAATCTACATCCGCAAACATCCTGTTCTACTGCAAGCTATGCTACATGCCTAACTCTCCATGCCTTACTCATCCTGCACGATGTCACGCCTCTGCCGAGGCATATGCTCATGCTTTTGTCTCGATGTATTTGTGTCTTGATATGCTGTATTACTTCAATTGTTATTGTATTTGTATCCTCGCTCCTCACATCACCAACTCATCTTTCTACTTCTCCTTCTAACTTTTCCCCATTTCTCTATATGACTACACCCCTACTTCATCCTCTTTGTTAGATCTTAGATGTACCTTGAGGCCCCAAATATTATGTTTAGACCCTTCAGGCTGACCCAGTGAGTCGCCAAAGGTGTCAATTCACCTATTCCAATTACTCCCATCTGTGAGAATCCCAGTTCACCATACACTCGCACATTGGTCTAAAAAGTGACATTTCTTTTAAACAAAGTGAATATGAAATAAGTGTCCCAAAAGCAGCTAATATAACACATGATCAAATATTTTTGCAATCAAACACAAAATCAGAAATGGCAACAAAATAGATGAAAAAATATTACCAAAAAACTACAAATAAAGAAGAAATTCTTTAATATTAACCTAGGTGTAATTGCATAACCTACATCCTAGAAACAAGCCAAATGCAGATTATTAGTCAAATTTGCAACTTGTTGCAAATCTCAAACCCACATCCTATAACAAAAATAGACAATCAGTCCAAAAATGCATATCATAAAGTCACATACAATCTGACAAGGAGTAAAACAAATGTTACAGGACAGAAAAACAACATACAAGCTGTTTTGAAGACAGAAATATATTAATTGATATACATAAAAATAAAATGATGAAATGACATTTCATACATTCTGTACAAAAAGAAAAATATCACAAACAGAAATAAAGAAATGAAAAGTGGTACTCACTGTCTATAGAATTGAAGACATCAATGTGAGAAAAGCTTGAGACACATAAAATAAAACACATGCCCACTAAGTATATATGTCAATCAACAATAATTTTGGGATACAATTACTTACATTCTGTTATAAGAGTAGTATTGTATGATTAGACAGATACAAGTGAAATATAGCACACACCCCCTAAGAGGTTAAATAACACAACATTATCATAAAAGATTGTGTACATTTGAAAGGCAAGTGCTTACAATCTGAGCGCAGGAAAATGTCACAAAGCTATCAGCCAGAGGTTCTGCACATGTCAAACAGAATCCATCACATCCTGAGAACAGGCAGATCCCACAAAACAATCAGCCAGAGGTTTTGCACATGTCAAACAGAATCACTTACCAACTAACAACAGATAGATCCCACATAACCATCAGCCAGAGAGCCTGCACATGTCAAACAGAATCACTTACTCCCTAAAGATAGGCAGATGCCACAAAACCATCAGCCAGATATTCTACACATGTCAAACAGTATCACTTACTTTCTAAAGACAGGCAGATGCCACCAAACCATCAGCCAGATATTCTACACATGTCAAACAGTATCACTTACTTTCTAAAGACAGGCAGATGCCACCAAACCATCAGCCAGAGATTCTACACATGTCAAACAGAATCACTTACAAACTAAAGACAGGCAGATGCCACCAAACCATCAGCCAGAGGTTCTGCACATGTCAAACAGAATCACTTACAAGCTAAAGGTGGGCAGATCCCACAAATCCATCAGCCAGAGGTGCTGCACATGTCAAACAGAATTACTTACCAGCTAAAGACAGCCAGATGCCACCAAACTGTCAGCCAGAGGTTCTGCACAGGTCAAACAGAATCACTTACAAGCTAAAGATGGGCAGATCCCACAAAACCATCAGCCAGAGGTTCTGCACATGCTAAATAGAATTACTTACATGCTAAAGACAGGCAGATCCCACAAGACCATCAGCCAGAGGTTCTGCATATGTGAAATGGAATCACTTACAAGCTAAAAGCAGGCAGATACCACAAACCATCAGCTGGAGGTGCTGCACATGTCAAACAGAATCACTTACTTTCTAAAGACAGGCAGATCCCACAAAACCATTAGTAAGAGGTTCTGCACATGTCAAATAGAATCACTTACTTCCTGGTGCCACAAACCATCAGCCAGAGTTGCTGCACATATCAAACAGAGTCACTCACTTCCTAAAGACAGGCAGATCCCACACAGCCATCAGCCAGAGGTTCCACACATGTCAAACAACATCACTTACTCTCTAGAGACTCAGACAGGCAGATCCCACAAAACCATCAGTCAGAGGTTCTGCACCACATGTCCCACAGAATCACTTACTTCCTAAACACAGGCAGATGACGCCAAACCATCAGCCAGAGGTTCTGCACATGTCAAACAGAATTACTTACATACTAAAGACAGGCAGATCCCACAAAACTATCAGCCAGAGGTTCTGCACATGTCAAGCAGAATCACTTACCAACTAAGGACAGGCAGATTCCACAAAATCATCAGGCAAAGATTTTGCACATGTCAAACAGAGTTACTTACATACTAAAGTCAGGTAGATCCCATAAAATCATCAGCCAGAGGTTCTGCACATGCCAAACAGAATCACTGACTCCCTAAAGACAGGCAAATCCCCCATAACCATGAGCCAGAGGTTCTGTACATGTAAAACAGAATCACTTACTCCCTAAAGACAGGCAGGTTCCACATAACCATCAGCCACAGGTTCTGCACATGTCAAACAGAATCACTTACTTCCTTAAGACAGGCAGATCCCATAACCATCAGCTAGGGGGTTTCATACATGTCAAACAGAATCACTTACTGTCTAAAAACAGGCAGATCCCACAAAACCATCAGCCAGAGGTCCTGCACATGTCAAACAGAATCACTTACAAGCTGAAGACAAGCACATCACACAAAACCATCAGCCATAAATTCTACCCATATGAATAGAATCACCCACTCGCTAAAGACAAGCAGATCCCACATCATCAGTCAGAGGCTCTATACATGTCAAATAGTGCTAGCAACTTACATCCTGACAACCAGTGCCAGACATCTATCAAGGATTGTTTTTGTCTATCATGTCTATGAAACACACCTGTACTCCAAAGGGAACCATTCATTATTCCTAAATCAGTAAAAAAATCTTTTAACAATCATACTTAAGAACACACCCTCTGATAAAAGGCATATTCATGTGAGCTGCAGGATAGGCATTCAGAACATGCTAGTCACACACCAGCTATTGTAAACAGAAAATGTTATATTATTAGCTAATGTTTTGCTGATGGACAGCACTGCACATACTATCTAAGTATCACATCACAATCAACAAGAAAATTGTAATGTCAATAAATGCTTATTTACCTATAATATGTTCAATATCTTTTTGAAGCTCGCTATGACATATGTCCCCTGATCAGGAATTTCCTTAATTTGACACACATTAGCAAACACCCCACAGGTTGCGCAAAATCCTTACCATCATTCTTGCAACAGCTAATTTGAAATCTGCACAGGCAGTGTCCACACCAGAATAAGCTTCTAATCCATACATCCAGATTTTCAACCACTGCTGCTCCATCTCCTGTATTAGTGTCATCACATTAGAACTGATTGTTGCATGATGTGAGAGTGCTGATGAAAAGTGATAACACCAGTTTTTGCAGGCATAGAATAAATGGCTACCACCATCATAGTCCCCATTCATCCTTATCAATTCCAAACAGGCAACCAAGATACAGACATGGTATACCTGGGGATCAAAAAAGTGAGCCCCAGCCCGGTTATGATCAGTGAGAAAGTCTAAGTTAGTGATGCATGATATGGGTGAACTATCTCTTGATCACTATCAGGAACTACCAAAACAGACTGGCATCCATCCAATGCCAAGTGAATATGGCTGGATTGTAGCTGCAGGAGCTGCCCCAGTTTACTGATGGTAAGAGGGTGTCGAAGGAATACAATGGTACCAATCACTTGGTGAAAGTATTCAAACTTTTGGGCTGTACATAAGACCTGATGATAGAGTGGATCGACACCACTATGTGTTGTCATAGCCGCCTGGAGCCTCTCCTGGGGCAGTCCAGTCATGTCAGCCACGAACTTGACGAGTGCTGATACATATATGAATAAACCGTCAGATTGGTGGACAAGCACGTCGAGTCGTCGAGTGCTTGTGGTGATGGCCAAGGTCGTGGCATGCCTCGCATGAGGTGATCATTCCGATCAGGTAGCTGCGAACATCACTGTGTGCACGAAAGTCCCGAAGCGAGAGAAAATAAGCCTTGCGTCTGGTCGACGGAGCTTCGAATGTTTGCAGGATATGAGGCTCAGGCCGGCTAGTAAAGAGGAATCGAAAGGGGTTGTGATCTGTGGTGTCGACGAGCAGCCGAATGAGGTCACATAACAGATTATTGTCGCTACTTTCATCGAGACCGTCGATAACGACGATCATTGGCTGGATGGGTCTTGGAATAGCAAGGGAGGGACGGGTGATGAGCTTTTCAATCTGATCGTGCAGACACAGATCAAGAATAGATGGATGATCTATGATAGTACGCCGCAACAACGGTTGTATGACATCAAAGGCCTGGGCAACGCAACCGTCGGGGTTCTCTCAACCAGACTTGACGGACGGTGGACGGGATCTTACGGCCGTACCCGTCAGACGGTACGGTGTGCACCTACTCGTACGTTTTATTGCAGAAAAGACCAAGCAGTCCACCCCCCAAGTCCTCAGACTGACGAGGAATTGGATTTGCCTGGACGTGGTCGCACGACCACCGCCGATCAGCCAGTAATGATTCCACGGTCTACCCACCCGGCGGCCACAGGTCGTCTGCAGGGCCTCCGAAGACGCCCTCATCCGCCTCGTCAGCCACATCTGTCTTTGACACTGAGCGCAGACAACGATCTACTCCACTTGGGGGCGGTGCGCCTTCCAGCTGGAACAAAAGACCCGCTCCCGTCCGTAGAAGGAACAGTGATGCTGGAAGTCGCAGTGACTCCGAGGTGAGCTCCGAGTGCTATCTCCTGTGGCAATCTAATCTCATTCCTGCCCTGCGTAAATGGCACCACGGGGCAAAGATTCCCATTGAATCTATACCTGGCGGCGTCTCTGAGGAAGCCATGGAAGGATGGAAGGCGTTCAACCGAGAGCTGGGCGTCGGATGCACGGTCATCGATAAGGTTATCGAGAGGTCGGACAAGCCAAGTGGCCCCCGTTCTTCTAAAGACGACAAAGCAAGCCGAAACCGCTTCTACAACATCTATAATACCTATATATATGGGGAGAAGGGTCTCGCCACTGGCTTCGGTACCCAGACGGCACTGTGGGCGGCTGCAACTGCGCTGGTTGTCCTTGCGGTAGGCCAGTGGTCGACTCCTGTCTATCAGATACCTGGGGGTCTTACGTATTATGATCGACAAGCGTGGAGAGCCTTCAACACGTTGCAGGTGGGGGGCGAGGGATTTGGAGAGAGTGATACCGATGCCGTTTGGGCCTTCCTTACCCGCGTTGGCGGTGGAGCAGCCCGGATTACGCGAGGCTGGCCGACATAATGTCCCTTCAAGATTCTTCACTGGACGATATCTTCATCTTGTCCCATATGCTTCATTCTTCGTCGGATCATTCTTTATGGTACATGTCAACACTCCTTTACTTCTCCACGTTCCACCTCCACTCCTTCATGCATATACACATGTCTGTCCCACTGTTCCACTGCCTCCTGCATTTTTTTGCCCCATGCTTCACTAACGATGCTCTGCTTCCTTTAATGCTGTTGTAAAATATTGTACGGTGCGAACACTCAGCAGCGTCTAGCGAGTAATTATTCTATAAGGTAATGCAGAAGACAATTCAAAAAGCGCGATTACCCTATTACTATGTATGGTGCTCTAGGTATAGAAAAACTGTCCATCCGTAGGTGATATATATACAGTCTACGATCGTTAACCTTGGATCCGCAATACCAAAGTCGGCAAACGTTGAACAATGCCAGACTCACCCGAATCGAAGTTCAGCAGACGATATCCTTCTTATGAGTTCCAAAGCATACAAGGATTCTCAACTGCCCCAGAATCTCTTTTGCACCATTCGCCCTGACCTTCCACAACCAGTGCACACTCCCATCTATGCGGTCCGGCCTTACTCTATCCTCGCAATCAACCACCACCGCGATCACAGCAAAAGTAGTCAAAATTGATGCGAGTGTGGTAGATGCGGAAATCATGAAAGTAATTATCATTTGGAGTTTCGCTGCTTGTTGGACAGAAGAACCTCCGAGAATAGCACCTGTCATCATCCCGGGAATTGCAATAATACCGAGGACACTGAAGGGGCATTAGCAAGGAACAAGATGTATGAAAGGTAGATTGATGCACCTCATCGAATTTATCACGGGAGTGAGTGCCGTCCGAAGCGCTCCTTTCACGATAGGCCTGCAAGCTTCCTTTCTTGAAGCCCCAAAAGCGAGGTACATCTCTACTTTATCCCGGTTCTCTCTGCAACAAGGAATCAACAATAGGCAAAAGGTTTTGTAGCCAAATGTAACTAACTGCAATTCCGTCATTACATGGTTGACAGAAAGAATAATGCCAGATATCGCGTTACCACTTAACATTCCGACAATAGGGACTTTCAAAGCAATTGATCTCAGTGTTGTTCATGATTGATAGTATAAAATATGGCTTACTGTATTGAACCGGTTTCCAGAAAGGGTCGATAGTCATTGCAAATTTTGTCCCTAATATGGATATTGGTATCGTAGAGCCCAGCATGCCAATGAGCACAGATGGAAACTAAAGTGGCTTCGTTAGACTCGTATTCTCCCAGATAGACATAGAAATTGACCATGTGCTTGTGGCGATGTTTAGACCTATTCACAACTAGATTGCCTCGAGTGAAGGATGACGTGACAAACGACAGAATCCATACTAACCAATCTCCATGGTTCCCAGAAGATTCAATAGAACTATAGTGGAAGCAAGACTTTTTAGCAGAAATGGACTTGAGGATAGCCTGAGTGACCGTTGCCATACTTACAAGCAATTCCAGCTACGGCCCATGGGTTCTCGGTTTCAAATATCTCCTGCAACAATCCTGCGACCAACGCGAGCTGGAGAATACATCTAAGGGCAGCCGTAAGGAGAGACCGGCCGACGCCTAATCCTAAAAGAGTGGAGGTGACAACGTCGAATAAAATGAATGAAAGCCCCAGTCCAACGTTCACCCATCCCAAGGTCTTGGATGGGCCATCGATGTCTGTCCCAGGCATTGATGGTTAGAACGGAAGCGCGAAAATGGGTGTGCCAGTGCGCGTTTCGCGTCCTTGATTGACACCTTGAATGTTAATAAGTTGCCGGCATCACGAGTTCAAGAAGTTAGGATCGGAGCTTCGAAGCAATAGGACGAGCTTATGAAACCGTGCCTTCAAGTTCGGCACGGCACTTGTTTACGCTCGGTCATGCCTCTGGCACGGCTTCAGCTCGTTGGGGGGCAAGCTGGAAGGGATAATGAATAGAGGAGATTTTGTGGATATACGCATACATAAGTTGGTACAAGCGGAATTGGGCCTAGAACATTTCCTACAGCCACGTCATCAGTGAATCCGAGAATTTCTGTCAATACAATGCACCATGCTTACAACACATAAAAAGCACCAAAAAAGTATAATTATTGCAGTCAAAATTACAACATTTGTTATCACCATGTATACCACAGTCGCGTTTGAAAAGCATACTTTATTGTTAGGTATTAGAGGATGAAGCCGTAAATGTTTTACCATGACAACCGATGCCCGACCTGAGGCTTCGTTCGGCCACATCATCAGTATTAATGGAACCGTGTTCTAATGATAATCTTGGTCTAAGTACCATATAGAATCAATTGGGTGGAAATGACGCAACTGTCTTTGGTGATATGATCAAAAGTGACAAGAGAGTTGGTTAGGATACCCTCCTCCCACCTACGACTTCATGCCACCGTGTTCTGCTGACAGCCAGTGAATATCCCGATGACAATGCAATGCCAGTGGTGGAGAGCTGTGGTTATTTGAAACACGGTGAAGAAGCCAAAGATATGCGACGAATTCTACTGCCATGGATGTCACAGACACACTCTCCAAACATATTTTATTGTTATGCACTACAAGTTGAGGGTATAAAGGCTCGAGCGTTGTAACTGTTGCTATTGTGGTGCTTTTCATTGAGCACATTATAATACTCTAGTCTTGTTACCAGAGCCAACAGCAGACTCAAGTATTACATATTTGTCCAACTCGGTGATTTCCTGTAACCCTGTTTCATGCACTGGCCAAAAATACACCTGATGACAGTGCGGTGTAGAATTGCACTTAGGGGATATGCATTGTAGACAGCTCCAGGGACTCTAACGATTGGTACCACCATGTAGGCCACAGTCACATTCCCGATACACATCTTGTTGTTAAGAATTTCGACGTGGAGGCATATAGATTGACCATCTGTAGCCTGACGTTTATCATGGACCGTGTTAATAATACGGATAGAAAAGGAGCTCTGATGATATGGCTATTCAGATGGCAGAGGAATGTGTCGTGTGGAAGTGCAATGCCAGTGCTTCCAGAGACGCAACTTGCTTTTCCGTTGGTAGCAGAGCCGCCAGCAGTGTTGAGTGAGGTATATCCGCCCCACTTGGTGGCTTGGTGTGATCGCGTTCTAGGAGCAGACAAACAGTACACATGATGATAATTTCCTGGCGAATTGTGAGGAAGTGTGCTGAATAGCAGCGCAGTGCAGATATGCAGGTCAAATTAGTATTGATATCGAAGCTGCAGGAACAGCGGAGTGATCTACCACATCATAGCATGTCGTCTTTGCATGATGCGCACGCATAGGGAATAATTCTGACGACATTCAGCTGTAGGTGACTGATATTTGTCGCGAAGGCATTGCAACATGCCATAAAGATGTGAACCAAGATACAGTGCGGCATAGGGAATCATTCTGATGATATTTGGGTGTAAGTGGCTCATTGATTTCAGGGTGTCACCATGATGATGCATCATATATATATATATTAAAGAGGACAGTGTGAACCAGAACCGTGAAATATTGTTGATCTATGATATATATTTCTACCCCAGTAGAGTTGAGATTATGTGAGAGATACATGATAATGCGAGTATGAAGCTATTTGTTAGGCGGTGGACTACCTGCCAGCAGTCAGCTCGCGTGCAGCTCGCTGGCTGGCTAGTTTGGACACGGAGGAACCTGGGCGGGATTGGGCTTGCATGCGTATGCGATGATCACCAAAAATTTTCCTTTCAGGCAGACGATCAGCTGAGCAACAGAGATCATGAATGGGAGGTACCTAGTCCACCATGAAAGGAGGTTCTGTACTTGAGCTTGAGCGGCGGGGCCAGGTGTCACTTCAAAAAAATCAATGATGTTGTTGTAGAAAACAGGGTAACTGAAACAGCCGTCGCTCTCATTCCAAGCAGCTGCATTAGAAAGGGCGAATCGGAGCTGTACAGATGTATGGATGATTTGTTGTGTTGTAGCTGGAATACACACGCACTTACCTGCACCGCAATATAGGTGATTGAACGCGGTGTGACCGCCCTCATTCCTAAAAGACTTGAAACGTTGCCTCGAGTCGGAGCCTTTTGGTGTCTAGCCCGCTTGAGCGGTTGGGGGGTTTGGTTTTCCAAATCGTTCTCGCAGCCTATGTCTTGAGCTGAGGTTGGCGAGGTGAAAATGAATTTGAAAGCCTGAACTACCGTTACAAAGACGAATATAATCAAGGATGTAGTATCGCACCTTAACTAGAATGGCGCTTTGAAACAGACCATGCTCCATGTCATTCGCATCAGCCTTTGCATGGGGATATAGGAATGCTGGCCATGAATCAGCTGTCACAAGAAAATTGGGGTGGCCGTCGCGGATGTTCTGGCGTGCGCTTGGGGTAGGGGAAATAAGCTGATGCATTGATTGAATACTAGAAGGATCTCACCGTTCGTTGGCCCAGTCATAATCGACTGGACATAGAAGGCGGCCTGTAATGTCGTGCTCAAACCCACGGTCACTCTTGATGTTGGGCGAAAGCAGGGGAAAAGGATTCTCAAACAAAGCCACAATCCAGCTGACAATTACTGGCTTTAAATTGGCTGCGTCATCCCCCCGCGCGCCCCCTGCACCTTTGCGAAGCTAAAGAAACAGAAACATCAGTACAATTTCTGTTATCGTCAGCAGTGCATGGAAACCTCACATCCTGAATAAACATACCAAGTTGAGGAAGTTCAAGATCAACCAGTTTTGCTTCTATCCCAGGAACATGCCGCACTAGGAGATTATAACCGCATAAAGTGCGACACTGCCTGATTGGATTGTAAGAGGTGGGATGAAGAGGACGGCTCAACATACTCTAGCGTGTGATCTGTCCGAGTCTCAACCTCCTCCGCATCATCATCATTGTCCCCTTCCAATGCGAGAGCACGCCGGCGATCATTTTCATCTACCAGTTCATCGATAGACTGGAACATTGAGACTAGTCGGCAGATAACACGTCCTTGGGTGACTGTCAATGCAGTATCTCTATCAAAAGAATCGCAAGAAAAACATGGGTGCAGAGAGTAAAAAGACTCACGACTTCCTTTTTGTACCTGCCTCTTGAATCGTTACAAGCTCTTGTTCTAGAGCAGCGATTCGTCGTTTGGCACCAGCGTAAGTAGTGCAAAGTAACTCCTCCGGCGAGTCTGCAATGTTGTCCGTAGTATCCGAGATTCCTGACACATTAGACATCTTCGAGTGTAGGTAGAGGTGGGAGTTAAAGTATTGCGTTGCTCAGGCTGGTCTACTTATGTGCGCATTGACTGGTTATTTGACTTTTCGGACAAGATAACGCTGAAGAGAGACTAGCACAAATAAATAAATCCAGATCTCTGTCTAGAGATGAGATCTATCGGTGAGATCCGATCCAGATCCGATTGCGTGGAATTTCAATGGACCTACACGGACCTACCTCAGATCATGCACGATTCCTTTCTGATGTAAAATGGGTTAGCATAATGGATAATGGTAGGTGGGAATTGGATGCAGAAATGGCATCCAGATCTACTGGGGTTGCAGACTGGGATTGGTGTCATAACACCGTCGCGGCCTGCCATAGGTGTACCACTTCGTAATATCATGCTAGTACAAATGATCGCAGCGCCAGCTCATTGTCGCGTAACCCAATAGCATGCCTATTTAATTCCTCTTTGTATACATGCATACACCCGACTGCGCATGACGGGCTGTACAGAAGCCAGCGAGACCCTACGAACCTACTACATAATCAATCCCGAGCCGACGATTGTGTACTCCATAGGATGACTAGATAGTCGATACTAGATGCATCGCAATTATTGCTGTCATGCATCAAACCACTGGTTCGAATGCGTCGGTAGTGGATTGCCTGGCTGGAACATGCTATTGTTGGCCACACATTGCTACTGAGTAACTTGAAGGCGACAATAGCAGCATGCGAATCATCAGAAGGATCAGAAGCAGAATGATGGTGCATCGGCTGAAAGAGGCTGGGCGCAAGGCAGCAGCATAAAGACCCTCAAGATGCGCGCCGTGTGTATCATGGTGCTGTACACCTACTGAGTATTACCAAGTGAGAAATAAGATACGTGTCTGGGAATTGTAGATGGACTGGAAGCTAGGCCTTATAAATTGGGAGGCCGTTGGCGATAAGCATCTTGAGGTCTTTCCTCGGGTTCATCCATACGCACACCACCCGCCGTATCATCGTCACCTGAATCCAAACCCAACTCCAAGACGCGGTTACGGCAGTGTGGTGCCAGTCTGCGGAGGGTACACGTTTCTGAGGATGAGCGGCAGGTGTTGAGAGCTACTCCCTCTGACGCTTGCAAGTCCTATGCCATGTAAAGCAAGGGGTAGTAGCGTGGATGGTCTGCTTCGCGTAACACCATGAGCATTTGCGGCGCTTGCATGAGAGCGAAAGGGAAGGGGAGGAAAGCATTGGATTTTTGGATGTGCCTTGATTTTTAGATGTAACTCTGGGAAGCCTGAAGCTAGCAGCCAAGCATTGCGCGGGGGCATGCAGTGGCTCAAGGAGCAGCAGGAGCTTGTTCGGTGCCAAGTCATGCCATGAAAGCTGGTACTCGCATTCCAGTTTCTGTCCCGTGGAGAAACAGCGAAACAAGTATGTCACGGCCAATGCCTATTGATACTCAAAGAAGTTGAGAGGGAGGATTTGACACTTGGAGCGGAGGGACTGGGGAATGGAAGGAGACAAAATCTTTGAATCAGTTTGGAAGCGAAATGATCAAGATTGATGGCAACCCGCTGGAGCATCTGTGGAAGGTGTCAAATGAACGAAAGGGCCATACATGTGAGACTGATGAAAGTCGTGCGCGCGCCATTGAGTATTGCGAGAAACCACATCAGATCTTCTGGCGGAGTGGATGATTGATTTGGTACTGCGTCGTCCATTTAGCTGAGGCGTAAATACCAGTTAGGTATAAAAGGTAGCTTAACTCAGCATAATCTGGCGTAATCTGCCTAACCTTGACGCTCCAAATATATTTGACCCTTCAGGCTAACCCTTTGAATTGCTGAAGGCATTGTTTGCCCTATTTCATATTCCTGT
This sequence comes from Tricholoma terreum, assembly GCA_003316345.1. NCBI lineage: Eukaryota > Fungi > Basidiomycota > Agaricomycetes > Agaricales > Tricholomataceae > Tricholoma > Tricholoma terreum. The sequence continues at coordinate 40,161 of QFEU01001391.1, read as the reverse complement.
CTGTGAGAATCCATCCGGTTACACTCTCGCAAATTGGAGAACGGAAGAATATATCGGCCAACCCTCAAGCGAGCAGTGCGCATTGCAAGTCCTCTTCAAGTTCGAGCAGGAAAAGCTTCTATTTACTGCAGAGTAAAGGATTGGCAACAAAAAGTTCTTCGTCTTTGATAGCCAACTTGTCAGAAGCGTGGGGGACATCTACAAATCAGACATCGAAAGTTGTAAATGTAAACAAGAACACCCAATTCCAAGTTGAAAGTAAATATAACATAGTCTTGGCAGTATACTCCGGTCTGACAGGTCGACAGTTCATTGATCTCACTTCCCACCTCCATCACGCTTACTACGGAGCCCACTGTGCCCCAATGCTTGGTACGTACTGATGAATGTTCCAGGGACAAGTCTATGTAGCGAAAAGATCAGAAGTCTGATTCAATCGTACAGGGCGTTAGAAACACTCACTCCCTGACATAAACTTGGATCTCCCTAATAAGCTCCTCGAGCTCTTGCTGAATCCTGCTGACAATATTTCCAAGCCCATAGCATTCATCCGTGTCCAGCAACCAGAACAGGCGAAGTCGGACAGCCCATGTTCTCGCAGTAAAATCAGGATCGTGCCGAAAATCCTCTGGTCTGGGCCGGTAGACGCCAGTAAGCATGTCCCATAAGATGTATTCCATCTGTATATATAGCAGAGATTAGCCATACTGGATGTAATATTACGAACCCACATAAGCAATGGGAACCGTTAAAACTGTTGGTGTTATGCCATGTTGGAACATGGCGAGGAGCTCCTCAGGAGGGAAGAAGAGCAGCATTCTGATAGTAAGTTCAAATACCGCATCACTAGAATAGTGCACCATAGAAACCGGGTCCACCGCGGTCCCGCTGCTCAGCTGGACAGGTGTTATGAAGGCGAAATCAGACGGGGCGGCAGGAAGATCAGACCGCTCTCGCCCATTGCTCGCTAAGGCGGCATTCACAGTCTGTAACATTTCCTGTAAGATTGAGCATCAGATTTATATTACGCCGAAATAATGGGCAAAACAAACCGCTGTCTGAGGGATGTGGAGGTGCTCCCCACTGGCGAGCATCCTTCTTATCACTCTAGATACTGAGATACAGCGCCCACCCCGGATTGCAGAAGAAAGGGTAGGCATAAGGCCAGACACAAATATTTCATGGGTATTGGCCACCATATGTTGATGCAGCAGGCCAGCTCTTAGGTCTTGCTGACGTTGGGAAAACATAAGTGAAGGCGTGGCAGAGAACATATCGCTGACTGACCACTCCCAGTAGATCGGTAACAGGATAACTCCCCAACCTAACTTGCGTAATGAAAAAAGATGGCAGTTCTTCCGTGGAATCGCCGGCCCCACCCCTGCCCCTGCCCCCATGCTCACCCCTGCCTTCACTGCTGCATTCGCTGCTATCTCCGCTGTCGTAACTGTCATACCGTTTGCTATCACTATCATTGTCACCACCTGTATTGCTATCAGGGTCCGCGGCCCGCGCTTTGCGTTTTCGTTGTCGTTTTCGTTTTCGTTTATGTTTCATCCTAGCCCCACCTTCCTTGGGTTTGTCGGTGTCTTTTGCTTTTGCTTTATCTGCTGGGTTTGTCCGTTTCTTTAAAAGGTTCAGAAAGCTACTTATCAAGACAGAATCTCCCATTACCTTCTTATGCACTGGACTGGTGCCGATAGGATGACTGTGCCCCGCACCAATTTGATCTACGCAAAGCATTGATTTTGGCAATAAACAGATGAAAAAGACTTACAGTAGGTATGATGAGGGTGAGGCGCCAGGGGATAAGGGTCCGAAGGTGCAGAGACTAATATTCAAAATGTTGACAGCCACAGTAGCCGGCGTTACACTCAAGAACGTACCACCGTGAGGAGCACCAGAACTCGAATGTAGGTTGGCTACAGATGAAGTAAATGCGTCTTCGTGTGCGTAGACGGGAAGAGTGACGTACTATATGTGGGGTGCTGGTCTGTGCGTGCTACATGAGGTCCCCAACCGGTAAGAGGGTATACATTGTTTGAGGGGTCTGTGAAGAAGCGAGTGTCAACGCACTACAATACATCAATGGCCCAAAAGACTTACAGTAGTGAAGATACGGCTGACCCGGCGCCGCAGGGGGTTCTGCTGAGGGCATGGAAGCTATTCAAAGATCAATAACTCAGAGCCACCAGTGCATTGCTAAGAGAGCGTACGGCCGCGTGGTGCCCCTTGATTACCTAAATGAAACCCGGATGCTGCAAGAACACAATCCTATGAGTGCGGGAGTGCACGTTGGTTGGATTGAGAACATATACATATCGGAGCAGAACCAGAATGCCCGTAGCTTGTACCAGGCTCTGTCTCATAACCATAGTGCGGCCGGGGGGCTGGTGTTGCCGTGGAAGGAATTGTATGTCAATGGCGTTGTAAAGGAGCGATAAGTTGACAAAAAAAGAATCGTTACCAGGCGTAGGCAATGGCGCAGAAGTACCATGGGATGTTGCTGAGACTGTATGCAGCTACGAACGGTAGAGGCATTTTCAAGGCTGTACCTAGATTACTATCCATTCTGAGGACTTCTTGGGATGTCGAAGCTGTATAGATAGATAAAAAAAGTTAGCTGTCTAATGAATACAGACTGTGACGAGGCTTACCACCTGCAGTAGGCACCACACTATACTGGTTGGCGCCCATCCAATCTGTTACAAAGACATGTTGGTCATTAGTAAGCTGTCAAACGCGGAGGTTAGGTCTATCCCACTGTGGGGGTGGCGAGGTGCTAAGTAAAGTATATAGAAAATAGAATTAGTAAATTTCTTGCTCGAAAAGACCACTGACCTTCCATGAAGGCACCTGAGCAGACAGCTAATAAATCGGCATGAAAGTGTTCAAGTTAACCGCGATCTTACTTTCGTCAGGGTATTGATGGTCATGCCCGCCCGCATGATGGGCAGCTAAAAAGCATTAAAGGATTGGCAGTGATGAGCTGAAGTCAAGCGGCAAAGGATTACCCACGGCCTAACCAGCATGCAAAAGATGCATCAATATGCCAGAGTTGAAGGGCCAGCAAGAGTAACTCACCGGATTCGCCATCCCGTTCATGCATCCTGTCGTGACCCGGAGGAACAGATGGGTAGTGTCCTACTAGTATGATCGCTATGTTAATAACTTTGCAAATGACATTGACCACTTGTGGACGCACCAGGTTGTGGAACTTGAAAGCCTGAGTCCAAGGCGCTCCAGCCTGAGGGCCTGCCATTTCTTCTCGGCCTCGTTTTGCCCTCCGAACAGGGTGGCGGGCTTGGTTGTTCGAAATATTGCCATCCATGGGCCTGCAGCACCATTTGATTCTTGTATTTATGTGTTGAAGCGACACATGTTAAACATGTTACAACCGGCACCCAACCCAAGATATTGAGAGATGGCGGAAAAGGTGTGGCAAATTACTGGAAGATCACATTTTGGTCATCTTGGCAAACATGTGACGCATCATGCACCACCAAAGAAGGAAGTTGAGAGCTTAAGACAGCGAGAGAAGAATCACTTTCCGATTATCACTCTTATCGCTACATCATGCATCATGGGCTGCGACCATCATAATGGCTGTCAGCGATGAAGGCTATGATGACTCATCGGTTTCAGCCCAGAAACGAGGAAGATCACATTTTGGTCATCTTGGCAAACATGTGACGCATCATGCACCACCAAAGAAGGAAGTTGAGAGCTTAAGACGGTGAGAGAAGAATCACTTTCCGATTATCACTCTTATCGCTACATCATGCATCATGGGCTGCGACCATCATAATGGCTGTCAGCGATGAAGGCTATGATGACTCATCGGTTTCAGCCCAGAAATGAGGAAGATCACATTTTGGTCATCTTGGCAAACATGTGACGCATCATGCACCAGGAAGTTGAGAGCTTAAGACGGCGAGAGAAGAATCACTTTCTGATTATGAGATAGAATCCTCAAGGCGTACACAAATCGCACAATCAGCGATATTAAATCTTGCACGTCTGCTGTATCCTCCATCCGATAGTAATAACCCTCTTATCATGCATGTCATGGGATAACAAAGTAAGGTGATATAACTATCATAAGATTACAATGCCAAAAATCCAACGAAAACATCTTGTGACATTACCAAAGTGTGTGACAACACATGATTTCGGGGGTAAGATCGTGGCAAACACTTAGGAGTGCACTTGCCCCAGCCCATCGGCAGTGAACTGTTTTGTATTAATGCCGAATCGCTGTGAGCAACTTGGAAGTACTGGACGAATCGCAGTTGGTTGACTCCGGCTTGATGTTCACCGCACAAAATTTGGAGTATGAACTATTCTTTGTCAGATAAAAATTGCCACCAACCAAATCAGGCATTTGGTGAACGTTCAGGGGTCCTACAATGGGAGTTTGAGACTCCGGAGGTATATCAGAATTGGAGTTGATCCCTGACCGTTGCTGTGTTCCCACCTCAAACTCCTCTATTATCCCCTCAATTTTTCTAGTTATCATCATATGGACGTTGCAGGAGTGAAGGGCTGGTGGAGAGGTGCTCAAAAACTGTGTGGTTACTGCCAGTCTCATCACCACCTGAAAGCCCCTTCTCAATCAGCAAGAACACACCGAAATCCATCTCCCATAGTTCTTAAATCTCTGCCCGCAGTGGAGATCGAAGCCATCATTCCTCACTTGCTAGTGGAGAAGCTGGGCGTCTGGGGTGTTCTTGCATTGCTCCCATACACATCACCAGATCGCTGGCTTGTAAGTATCCCATCTGCTTCTCTCTCAATGTTTTTAATGATTGTGCGGTCTGCGGGCAGCCCGATAGATTCTTCCAAAGTGGAATTCCTAACATTATTGAATCGGAGTACCGCTGCTTATTCAACATCTGTGTTCTTCTACGAATCGAGGAAATTGTGACAGCGATCATGATTGGGGAGGGTTTTGCTACCCTCGGGCATCCCAGGCCTAGCCGGCGGAAGTTAACGGACTTGCAGATGTTGGTAGGCTCAGCTGGTCAGGCAATCACACTTTTCGAAATACAATGCAGGGCGCACAACGTGGAGCTGAAATCTGATGACATGGATCGTGAATGCCTTACGAATAGTAGCCCTTTCAAACTGGTGGAACCATACCTCGACAAGTCTGGTGGGTTAGAAGAGTTCACTGATTTCAAGGCCTTGGAGTATTGCGGCGTATGTTCACAAGGGCGTACAGTGGATAAATGGAATGGCTCAGAAGACGATGGGTTTTTGGGCGGACATATACAGCATCGTGCTGAGCAAGGATACATCCGAGGCGCAGGAGAATCATCAGATGCCTCGTCTGCTTCTAGTTGAATGGCAAGTAAATAACCTCGTTGCAAGCCCATGCTTACTGAATCTGGAATGAATAGCTGATTGCTGCGTATGCGCGCCTCTTTGAATATCTATATATTGTAGCCTTTATTTATCTATTATCTTGCACTACCGTAAGCCATGAGCCATACTCTCTCCGATTCCTCCTGCCTTCCAGCCACTTTGCCTGTTAAATTGTTAGTGCATCTACATAGTCGAAACAAAATGACAGAAGTTGTACTCACGTCAGAGCCGATCAGATGCCTTCCTCGCGCAGAACACAGTGATTTATCCCACCCCATCGCGTCATGAAGAGTTGGCAGCACAAGCACTGGACGAACAAGTCGTGAAACTGGTTGTGGGAAACACCAGGTCCGTCTCCATAGCAATCCAAGGCAATGATCAATGCATCCACATTAGTAGAGGTATCCGTAGTCTCTAACTCGTCCCTGGGACACTTGTGAAATTCTTGGGTTCGGCGAGTCATAAACCTTCTGCAGCGGCAGCACTGTGCAAAACAGCCGCAGAATTGAGCCTCTGATATACCAGCGTTGTTAAATGCATCCATCCGACGACGAAGTACAAAATAGGACTCCAAAGTGTGAGGATCGAAAACTGGGATGTCAATATCTGGGCAAAATTAAGTTGAATAGAAATATAACGCAATAAGGCATGCGGCGCACCAATAAGGCTGGGCCGCCAGAATTTGGCACCCCCTAAACTTACCGTGGGTTTAGCAAAGCCTCGTTCTAGTGATATTTCAGTTTTGTGGTCCAGTTTAATGGGGAGAAATAGTATATGACATACCGATCCAAGATGCTGTCTGTTCATCACTCTCTTCACCTGGGGATGGTGACTGGGGACCATTGTCTATGGGCCTGAAACACCTGCGAGTCGATGAGAAAAAGGTCCTGGTCGGTGTAGAACCAAGAAATGGGCTGGAGGATGGAGATGCCGAGGGTTTTGAGGCGTGGTTGCTAGAGGGGACCGAAGCATTCATGATGTGATAGCACTGCTGCAGCCAGAGGGTGGTAGAGGATGGATGATGGACACATGGTGAACCTTTATACTTATCGTCGGCTCAGCTGGTAGAAGGTAAAGCTCGCTCTGTAGTCTCCATCTTGCAGTTTGTAAAAAATGCAACAAGTTTTTCGTGAAGCCCAACCTTCATTTCCGGTAATTTCCCCATTTAGTAGTCTGAAGGGGCAGATCTAAAGATTGAGATACATGTCCATTTCTAGCCCAGGCTAGATTCAAGATCGCTGCATCAAATCTGAAGATACACCTGAACGATCCTAGAATCTATGAAGTTTCTACTAGATCTGCTTCTAGTTTGGATCTGGGTCGCTCAGGATCCATGGTGTTGGGGCAGCTCAGAGTAGACACTCACTTTGTGCTTACCGCTTGTTGCTGGTGGCGTTCTAAAAGTGGCGGAGTGGGATGGCTGGGCTTACGGACCCTTGTGTTGCGAGTTTGACTCGGAATATGTTCTGTAGTGCAAAGGAAAATTCTGCAGGTCTGAACTTTACTATACAAAGTGACGCTGTTGCAGAAAAAAAATAAGATAAATGATACTAAGACAGATATAGACAGGAGTAAGTAAAAGTCACGAGAGGTAGTACATCACCACCAAAACACGTCAAATACAGAAAGACATGTTCCTAACTAGTACCCACTTTTCAGGCGTCCCGCAGATTGCTGATGTTGTAACGATGAAGACGCATACAAAACGACGGTTACAGTGCACCAGCTCTCGTTGAAGGCGTGCTCATAAACACTGCCATAGCAGAACGTATACATGCGGTCGAGGTGTTGCTTATTCTCATCATGAAAGGCAAAGTACGATAGAACGATAAATCAAAGCAAAGCTGACTAGTGCTTACCTTCCTTGGAGGCATTGGCGAGCCGACAAGTCAGCATATATTTCACCTGTAAAAAAACCGGGCAGCAAAAGATAGGCCCTCGAAGTCAAGAAGGTTTGCAGGTGGCGGAAGGACATCATCGACTTCCTTACAAAGTCAATGGTCAAAACAGCATCTTCATGTGATGTGATATACAATGGTGACCGGAGCTTGTGAGGCCAACAATTTGGCGTCTTATTCGTGCATCATATGACAGAGATATTCCAAGGTAGCAGGCGGTAGCAAAACAAAACAAGCATAAATTCACTTGAGGTTAGCCTGAGCTGCATTAAGAATCCAGGCATTGAGAACACCGACAGAGGGTGTTTATCGTTCTGACTGACAAGTACCTCAAGATCCCTCAAATCGAAATCCTGGTAGTTGTCGCCCTGCAGCTCCTGATGCAATCTAGCCAACAAAACTGGGAGATAGCTGCGTTCGGTGTTGGTATGACCACCCATGTAAGTGTATCAGCAACTAGTTAGGGGTCAATTGTGAGGCTTGGATGATACCAACTGACAAAGGATAACATTCCCGCCCGCTGCTACTGAAGCTAAGACTTCATGCTAGAGTAACGGGAGTGAGATTGATTCTAGTGAATTGCGCGCACAGGTAACCACTCACATGCGGCATTTCCCCTGTGAGATACACATCTGCCTGCTTGCCTACGAGCAAGGACCCACCAGAACCAGCACAGATGGCGATGGTCCGGATAGGAGAGGACTGACGATCCGGTGGAGGACTGAGAACGTTTGCGTACCCCACTTGAACTGTAATTTGTTGCGAAACATCAGCATTGGAGGAGATGGGCGATGTATAAGGAACGCTATCGTAAACTCACTTTGCGAAAGACTAAGGTGACGTTTTATCCTGTCCTCCAAAACATCCATTCCAATCGGCGAGCTAAGCGTCACCAACCTCCCATCTCCCCCGTCGCCCGCCGTTTCACCTCTCGCCGTACCGCCGACAAGAGAGGTAACCGCTCCTGCCTCCTTATCACCTCCTAGAATGCCATCCGCCAGCCAATCATTGATGCCTCCCCAAACCGAGTCCAGAGCGCTGTGCGGACTATATACAGAGATTCCAAGGGGTGCACACCGAAGAAGAGAGGCTTGAATCAGATTCGACATCGTACACATTCCCGTCTTTCGTTGTGGTCCGTCCTCTTTGTGGCGGGGCCATTAGCTCCACCCGTCCACCCTGCGAGCAGATGCTCGCAGCTGTGGAGGGGAGCTGTGGTCATGGTGGGTCGCTTTCTGGCCGGATTGTGTCGAGATGCTGCTCTTGCATCTTGCTATTCTATTTTGGTGGGGGTAGGTGGTGTTAGCATTGACATGGCTGATTACGGGTGCATACCTGGCTGGTATTCCACTTCCCGGGTCTCCTGGCTACTCTCTTTGCCCTCTTGACCCTAATCGGCGCCCTTATGGGCGGAGGAGGTTGGTAGGGTGGCCGTCGGTGGGCGTTGCGTGGTTTGCGCCGGCGCCAGTTGTTGATAATAATTTTCATCCTAAAAGTAAGCCATACAATTTAGTCAGTTGATAAAAACAAGTTACGAATCACAAGAAGCTTACCTGGGGCCCAAACGACGATTGTGTCGTTTGAGCCCGCGTCAGACCCAATCTCCTCCCCTTCTTGTTCTTGTTTTCCTCGTCGTCGTTCAACTTGGTCCTATCAGCGGCCAGATATGATCCTACTCCTTCTGCCGGTTACTAAGCGCAGACTCGGCTGCCTCTCAAACAAAGGCTGTTCGTTCCCAGCCACTTCAGGAGGAACAGGGACTATTTCCATCCTGATTCTAACAGGTCGACTATAGAGAAGTAGATCTAAGTATAAATACTAGACAAGGTGAAAGACCTTACAAGCTCTCCGTTTCTCTCTGTCAACAAGAAGCTCCTCGTCTCCCCTTTCATCCAGTACAAAGAATTTGCGTTTCAAGTCGGCCAGCGCCATGCATTTCTCCAATCATTGCCAGGAGTCATCCACACAATCCTTCTTTTGAGTTTGTCGTGCAAGGACAGCTTTTGTGAGTTCGAGATGATATGTGAATTCTGTTTGTAGACTTATAAGTTTGTCCGACGGTGTAGTTTGAGAGGCACGCGTCATCAAAAGCACACATAAGACTCGTTGAGGGTATCTGTTTCATCAAACTGCGAGCCTTCAGAAGGAATAATGGAAATCTAAGTATGATACACACATTCAAGTTCAGCTTCGATATAATCCTAGAGCCACCCTGCTCCATCCGCCATACTTGAGCAGTGCGGACCAAATTAGTGGGTGCCGGAACCACGAAGGCACGAGGGAACTGTGTAGGAGACAGATACTGACAGTGGTAATGTGAATGAGAAGGTGTCTTGTAGTCAGAGAATGGTGGGAATGACATCCCGTTGAGTCCCATACATGAGAAATAAGATATGCAGCAGGACGATCAAGGGCGAACATGGTGTAAGTTACTACATTGCCAAAAGTGGGAATAAGGACATGTGACCAGACGATCTCTGATAATCGACTCTGATCTATTGTCTTGCCATTCAAATGCCAACTGCAGAACGCCCCGCTGGGCCCTGTGCGTCGAATCCCTTTTCTTTCTGGCAGCTAATTGACAAGCTAATGATCCACAGACCTGACATCTCTTCCTGGATGAGATCTACACTTATCTTCTTGGTCATCGCTTTTATCTCAACCGTTGCGATGCCGTTTCAGTGTGTCCACCCATGCAGCAGCGTCTTTTCTGCTAGGGCAGGGCTGAGCCGTCATCAAAACGATTGCACAATTTACATAACATCGCAGGCATTGAAACAAGAACAGAGGCGTGTGCGCCAGGCTATCGCTCCAAAAGCCAAGGTTCCCGCACGCCATGGTAAGCCCACCATGACAGCCAGAGATCTAGACCGTCGGAAAGAGAGGATCAGTTATCTGGAAGCCCATGTGAGCATAATCTATTCTACTGCTCCTGGGCCAATTAGCTGATTTCACTGTGGGTCAGCACTCGACTCCATCAGTGCAGCCGGAAGCAAGATACGCCAGTGGCTCTGGCGACCCTGAACCTGCTCCCTCTCCACCCTCCCCTCTTGTAACCCCTCCTCTTGTAACCGAGATGGAACAACATGTTCGAAGCTCTCGTTTACCACGTGGTTTTATTGACAGGCTGCCCTCAGCTTCCGTTCCTATTCCACCTATTCCTCACGTTATGAGGCGCGTCATCCTTCATGTTCGGGAATATTTCCGGACAGGGCTCAATCCATTCCGGATATTACGCGAATATGTTCACCGGTGACCCTCATACGATCCAGATGCCCATGTAGCGCCTGAAGACCTTGCAAACTTTCGGACGGATGCACACCCCTCCGCTGACCACCTTACGCAAGCCCATGCTAAGATTCCTCCTCCCCCATGGCCTTTCGATAACATGTCAAAGTATCTTTTGATGAACTGGTATCACACAGGAAGTCATCAGAAGTCCGAGGCCGAAGTTACTCGACTTGCTAGAGAAGTCATTTCTGCCCCCGAATTCCGACCACAAGACCTTGCTGGGTTTAGCACCCATCAGGAGAACAAGAAAATCGACAATGCTGCTGCTGCTGCGGGTGGTACCCCTTTCGCGAGTGACGACTGGCGCGAAGTGTCCATTCCTATTGAGGTTCCGATTCCTGTCAAAAACGGTCCTGCCCAGGTTTTTCATGTCCCTGGCCTTCATTACCGATCCATAGTCGAGGTAATAAAGGCTACATGGGGTGCGGAAACATCTTCTCAGTTTCATCTAACACCATTCCGCAAAATACATGTGGATCCATCTGGTAGAGAGTCCCGCATTTTTGATGAAGTCTATACATCGCGAGCCTGGGAAGATGCACATGACGAACTTCAAAAACAGCCATCTGAGCCTGGTTGCAAACTTGAAAAGGTTATCGCTGGCTTAATGTTTTGGTCAGACTCTACTCGCCTTGCTCAGTTTGGTACTGCGTCAGCTTGGCCACTGTATATGTACTTTGCCAATCTTTCAAAGTACACCCGTGCCAAACCAAACTCTGGAGCTTGCCATCACATGGTTTATATACCTTCAGCGAGTACTCATTTTGTTTTAGGTTATATATTGCTGAAGTCATGTCTTAGATTCCTGATAGTCTCCATGACTTCCTTTCTTCAGTTCTCAGTAAGCCTAGCCACAAGAAAAGTATCTTGACCCATTGCCGGCGAGAATTGGTGCATCAGGTCTGGCGCTTAATGCTTGATGATGAATTTCTTGCAGCCTATCAAAATGGACTGGTGCTGAAGTGTGCTGATGGAATAGTTTGGCGAGTTTATCTGCGCATTTTCACATATTCAGCTGATTACCCTGAAAAGTAAGAAGCCTTTATATTTGTCATTGGTGTGTTACTGCTAACCTTTGTTTCAGAGCCCTTCTAGCCACTATTCGAGATGGTGGAAAGTGCCCCTGCCCTCGGTGTTGTATCCCAGCATCAAAGTTGGATAGGCTAGGTTCAATTGAGGACAAAGAAGATCGTATCAACTGCAGGCGATCATATCTTGCTGGTCTGATTACTAATGCGCGCAACTGCATATATAAATTGGGATATGTCTTTAGATCTGCGAAGATTGAGAGGATACTGGAACCCTTATCACTGGTTCCCACAATAGTAAGATTCTTATGTTTGCTTTGTGTTCTGCACTACTGACAATATTAATAGAATGCATTTGCAGAAAAGTTAGGACCACTAGGATTTAATCCATATCGCATGCTAGTTGTAGATCTCATGCATGAATTTGAACTGGGGATATGGAAGTACACCTTCATCCATATCATCAGAGTTCTTTATGCAGCAGAAAAAGGGGGGATAGCAGTTAATGAACTTAATGCGAGGTGGGTGAAGTCCATTTCTATGTCTAACTACATTAAACAATGCAATAAGATTTCGGAAAATACCAACATTTGGCAGAGATACTATTCGGTGGTTTTCAAATAATGTCTCTGAGATGAAAAAATTAGCTGCCCGAGACTTTGAAGATCTTCTGCAGGTGTGTTGGTTGTAGTGGCTTTCTTGCACCTTGATATAGTTTTTACAGGACATGATCCCAGCAGTTGAGGGATTACTTCCTGAATCATATAATGGACAGCTTTTGACACTGTTGTATCGCTTGGCTGAGTGGCATGCTCTTTCCAAACTCTGGATGCATACAGATCAAACTCTCAAGTATCTTGGCAAAGCTACTACTATAATTGGTCAGGAGTTGCGCTCATTCCGCGACTGGACTCAAGCAGGGTTTGTGTGTAAAGAGTTACCGCACGAAACAGCTGCCAGATCAAGAAGAAGGGAGAAAAAGGTAGCAAAAACTGATAGCAGAGCAGTGAATCCCAAGAAGTCATTGCCAGTTGGCCTCAAACCCAAGGGCAAAATCTTCAATCTTGGGGTCTATAAACTTCATGCATTAGGAGACTATGTGGAAAATATTCACCTTTTTGGAACAACAGACTCTTATTCTACCCAAATAGTAAAATTTCTCTTCATTCTTATATTTGTATGCTAAGTCTATATCTGATTTACAGGGAGAACTAGCCCATCGCTTTGTAAAGCGGCTATACAGTTGAACAAACAAAAAGAATGTAGTCAGGCAAATTGCCAAAAATGAGCGTCGGAGCACTCGACTGCGCCGTGCGCGTGAAGCTGCTGCAGCCCCACAACACCACCACATTCACCATGTCCAATTTTCTGACTCTGATTCTCTTCCTCACACCAATTTTTACCAGCATCACCATATGAGTGACTCAAAAAACTTCTCTCATCATTTGATGAACTTTGTTAGTCAACCTCCTAATGATCCAGCCAAGAAGGTAGATTCTTTTATGTGTTCTACTTATTTTTATGATCAACTCTTATATAGGATTTTATTCCAAAGCTCAAAAGCCATCTACTAGGCCACCTCCTAGACCATCCCTTTGATGGTGATGAACATATTGCTTTCTCAGAAGAACAGAGAAACTGCATCCGCATCATCAATGATTGCATATATGCTTCCAAAGTCCTCCGCATCAACTACACAACTTATGATGTCCATCGCAGCCAGGATTCAATGAATCCCCGCACACACTGTGATGTTATGGTTCTTTCTTCAGAAACAGGAGTCAATGCACATCCATATTGGTATGCTCGTGTCCTTGGTGTCTTTCATGCACAGGTACTTCACATGGGTCCATCTGCCAAAAATCATTCTATACAGCATATGGAATTTCTGTGGGTCCGCTGGTTTGGCATAGAACCTGATTACATATCAGGAACTCATACTGCGCGGTTACCCAAAATTGGGTTTGTACCTGATACCGATGATGGTGCATTTGGATTTCTGGATCCATCACTAGTTGTTCGTGGCTGCCATCTGGTTCCTGCTTTTGCTGCTGGCCGAACTCAAACTCTTCTCCAAACTATATCACCTACTGCTGCTCGCCTTCCAGATGAAACTGATGATTGGGAAAATTACTATGTTATTATGTAAGCCTTATTTTCTCTGAGTGTGAATAGCTAATACAGTGGCTATAGTTGGGTTGATAGAGACATGTTTATGCAGTACTTTGGTGGTGGCATTGGACACTTGATTCAGCCCTTGCACATGGCAGATATAAGTGACCATGATGCCATGGATGTTGATGCTGCCAGTGGAGACACCAGATCTCACTTGGCCCAGCAAGCCCATGCACTTGAGATGTTGGCACAGCAAGCTGTCCATAATCATATAGATGGGGCAGATACTGATTCAGAGGAACTGGATTCTGAGTTGGGCGCTTCAGATGAGGACAGCGAGGATAACAGTGATCTGAATTCAGATTCAGAAGGTGATAAAGATGACTTGGATCTAGGACCAGAGGATGGAGAAGACACTGATGAGGACTGGAATAATGGATATGGCTCCCCATAGCTACTTCTAGACTTATGCAATGTTTCCTGTACTTACTGTTGAATCTGTGCCACCTCCTAGAACTTGTGCAAGGTAGATCACATCCTTCAAATGCAAGATAGTGTAAGAGCAACCTCATAATCAGGGTCTGAAGGCCTGATGCTTGCAAGAGAAATCCAAAGTAAGTACTGAGAACTTTAACTAAGACATCTGATACTAAGGAGTGACATGGGATGGATAACACCATGACAATGTGGTCATTGGTATGCACAGGTACAGGTACAGGTTGGTGTAACAATGACTTGTATTTCCAGATGTTTACCAGGGTCAACCGACAGAGGACACAACACAACACTCTTAGATTACAACCACCACCATCTGTAGTACTACTACTGCTTCATCTATGCTATCAATCCAGACCTTGGGCTTGTTATTTTGCAGTCACCTTGGCACCTGACTAGTGATTACTCATGCGAACCTAGCATGAGGTTACAGTTGTAAGTTGCTGTACCCAGGCAATACCATACCTGTTTCCACAGTGTTATGGGTATGCCGGTGCTGGTATTTTGGGCAAGTGAGTGATCATATGACCTTGTTGAATACTCATGACACTTAAACTATAGAACGATTCATGACCACCACCACCATAGCACCCCCAACCACTGCTGTGAGCAACTGCTCACAGGGTAGAAACAGGGAGCAAGGATGACTGGTAAGCAACCACAATGGCCACAACGTGGCCCAAATGACACGAATCATTGTTTGGGCCTATAGTAAGTTCTTTTTTGTTTCATTTCTTGTTTTTGTAAACTAACTGATTATGTTTCTTTTTTTCAGGTTCTAAACTACTAGTAATGACAAACAATGGCAGCTAATGATACACACTCAACAGTGCTGTGTCACTCAGGCCTAAACAACATCTATTGTTGTTTGGGCCCTAGGTTTTTTTTTCTATCTTTCATTCTCATTGTTTTCTAACTAAATAATGTTTTATTTTGCTTTTAGGTTCTAATAGTGCTCAATGAATGACAACAAACAACAATGATGTATGACACACCACCCACCCCCAGCCTCACAAGCAACTGCTCGTGGGGTGGATAGCGGGTGGAATGACAACAATGACCAGGAGGAGATGCCAACACAGGAGAATGAGGGTGGCAGGACAACAATGACGAGAAGGGCAGGACAACAGCAATGATGAGGGCAGGATGACAACTATGACACTGAGGGCAGGATGACAAGGAGGACCTGAGAACCACCACCACAACAGCACCCCCAACCGCCGCCACAAGCAACTGCTTGTGGGGTGCAAATGGGGTCCAGTGAGGATGGGGATGACAAGAAGGCACCAACCCCCCTCTTGCTGTAAGCGCAAACAGGGATTTTTTCACTCTGTTCTCAGTGACAACAGGCCCCCCTCACTCCAAACACGAGTGGGGGGCATCCTTATTATATAGATATAAGGACCGAAGCGCGCTGGTGCCGCATGACCCACTACATATTTTTTAATTATTTTCAATTTCATTTTCTTGTAATACACTTGAAGTTCGCAATGATCAGGATTGATAATGCCATCGACGTGAGCCACGGCAACTAGTTTGTACGGCGGTATAAGAAAGCAAGCGGGGGAAGTAGCTACAGAAATACAGTAAGATGATGTTAATAATATATATGGATATGGCTCCATCAGGAAAACCTGAAGTTACTTACTCCTACCTAGCTGTACTTATTTGTCTTAAATTAGACAATAAGTAGGATAAGCAGAATAAGCAAGTTTTTTGACTTATTCTGTACTTAGGTCAGACGAGGCCAGATCCTAACTAAGGACAACTTAAGTGCAGAATAATAATAAGCAACAAAAATTGAAAATCAGGAAAAATCAGTGGGCCATGGCAACAAAAATTGAACCAGGAAAAATCAGCAGGCCGTGGAGTGAGAATTCGTAAAGTCATTTTGCCCACCCTTAACCCATCACAATCTCACTGCCGCTGCCGCCACCATTCCCATGCCTACAACGGCAACCAACATCAACATCAACCACCTTTCCCACCACCTTTCCCACCACCTCTCACAACACCTCTCACAACACCGCCCTCTCCCTCCTCACCAACCTGCCGCCGCCACCGCTTCATGAACACTAACCACCGCTGCTCCCACACTCACAGCCATGCCAAATCACAATGTGAATAAGCTGTGTCACACGGAAAACGGGCCCAAACGACATTTATTGTCGTTTGGCCCTAGTAATTTTTTTCAATGTTCCATTTTTGTTTTATCTCATGTTCCTGTTTCTTTTTTAGGTTCTAATAATGTCCCAACAACGAGCTAGCACCCAACACGGCCACCCACTATAACTCCCGGCTAACGACGGCCTCCACACCACCACAACACCCCCAATCGCCGCCATGAGCAACTGCTCATGGGGTGGAAACGGGGAGCATAGGAACAATGTGGAGGGGGAGCAGGCACCACGACAACAAGAGCACAGACGAAAAGTGGGGGGGCGACAGTGACGTGGGAACCACGAAGGTAAGGCCCCGGCCCATGCGCGAACGTCACGCTGACCACCCAACGTGATGACAGACAAACGACACGGCGAATGACAATAGGGGTGAGGGTGACAAGTGATACAGGGACGACGACGGGCACCACCACTGCATCAACAGCACCCCCAATTGCCGCCATGGGCAACTGCTCATGGGGTGGAAGTGGGGAGCATAGGAACGATGTGGAGGGGGGCACCACGGTGACGAGGGGACAGATGAAAGTGGGGGGCGACAACGACGAGGGACGGGGCATCCCGAGGCCCATAACATGGGAACCACGAAGGTAAGGCCTCGGCCCATGCGCGAGCATCATGCTGACCACCCGACGCAATGACAGATAAACGACACGACAAACGACGATAGGGGCGAGGGCGACGAGTGATGCAGGGACGACGACGGGCACCACCACCGCATCAACAGCACCCCCAATCGCCACCATGGGCAACTGCTCATGGGGTGGAAGTGGGGAGCATAGGAACGATGCGGAGGGAGGCACCACGACAACGAGGGGGCAGATGAAAAGTGGGGGGGCGACAACGATGACGGATGGGGCATCCCAAGGCCCATAACACGGGAACCACAAAGGTAAGGCCTCTGCCCATGTGCCCGCGACATCACACTGACCACCCGACGCAACGACAGACAAATGACACGACAAACGACAATAGGGGCGAGGGTGGCAGGTGATGCAGGGATGACGATGGGCACCATCACCGCATCAACAGCACCCCCAACCGCTGCCACAAGCAACTGCTCGTGGGGTGGAAATGGGGAGCAACCGGGTAACTACCTCCTCTGCAGCACTTTGTGTATGTAGTTCATACCCACCCGAAAATATATTTGTTTCTGCCCTGCTTAAAAACTGTCCTTAAGTTCGTGTTAAGTTTTGCTTATTTTCATTTTAAGCACATTAAGTATCCATAAGTTCTGATTAAACAGTTTATCAAGGACTTTTGGCTTATTTAAGAGAATGACTGTCCTTGTTTAAGACACACTCTGCTTAGTGAAATTCTGCTTAAGTTGTCTTATTTTCGAATTTAAGACAATTTAAGCAACTTCAGGTTTTCCTGATGCTCCCCATGATACCTTTGCCTTATGATAATTTTATGGTACATAGCTCATGGCTTTCGTTTTTCTGGTGTGCCAACCTCATCACAAAGCTCACACCTTTGTTGTCTTTGCTGGAATCCTGAGCATTCCAAGGATGGTAGTTTGGGTGATGTCAAGTAATGTAATATAAGTGTTTGGACACTTGTTCAGGTCGCAAAAGTTTTTCAACTAGGGCTGATTGGCAGGATAAAATTGAATTTCTAAGCCAGAATACTTTAAACTAAAAGTGATCAGGCAGATATATATAGATGCCAACTGTCGCACATGTCGTGCACTCGTGCAATTCTTGATCCTCCACCTTTCTTCACCTGCTGCCTATTCAAAGATTTCATCACTAGGAGCCCCTTTGCCATATAAGGCCTCGGCTGCTGCCTGCTGGCTGAGCTGGGATTTCTGGTATTTTTTCCAGACACCTACCAGCCGGCCAGAGGTGACAAATGCCAAGCCCCGCTGGAAGAAATCGGGATCGGGGTTGCTGCCCTTGACTGGTGGGGAAAAGTTTTGAAGGCTGGTGCCATGGTCTTCACCAGGTATCCAGATGACCAGTGTGTTTGCTGCTGCATGAATGCGAATTCCATATTTAGCCATAAAGAAATGGCCACCCCCATCAAAATCATGGCTCCGGGACGTTGTGAGCGAAATGGCATATTTGTGCGGCTGGACCTCCCGGTGGATAGCACTGGTTTCTAGCATTAGAGTGGGGGGAAATGGGCAGCAGAAGCACTGACCGGGAGTAATTCTCTGCAAAGACACCTGTGGGCGGGGCTAGTTCAGCTTCACAGAAATTGAACTGGGTCTCTCCAATTTGGATTGTGTAGTTGCCCTTGCTGCCCTCGCCAGCCATGGCAGACTTTGCATCCATCCGCATTAGACCCTCTCCAGATACAAATTCATCAAAGTCTTCAATTACCTCATCCGGAAGCCTGGAGCGCATCATGTTCCATATAAGTGCGCAAACAGAGCTCGCCTGGACATTTTTGGCTTCTGCACCTTCAGGGGTATGAGTTGATGTTAGATTTTTTACCCAATCAAATGCAGGTGCATTTCGCGAGCCTGCTGAATACCCAAAGAGGACGAGCTTGCCAGGATCGTCAAACTGAAAATTGTCAGTTCACAACCTCAGCCCAGGAGCACCATATACGCACACGAATATTCCTCCGATCATCCACGGTCTGCTTGACTACTTCATCCATCCATTTGAGTGCAGTCTCATCAGAGCAGAAGTCACGAATGACGATGCCTGCGATTTTACCTGATGGCTCCCGGAAGATTCGAGATTCATTGGTAAGCACATCAGCCACCAGCATTGCTGGGTCCAGCCTAAGCAGGGGGTGGCGGGGGGTGCGGCTGTCATGTAGTTTGCCAGTGCTCAGATACTTATCCCACTTCTTGGAGATTTCTGTTGTTTCATACACCCAGTGGCCAAGGGGCGGATAGGATTCGGCAAGTGGCTTGACTGCAACAGTGGGAATTCCTGCAAGATACTTATCCTTTTGTTCTTTTGCCCAGTTGAGCCCAACTTTGTTGATAAAATCCATTTTTTCTTTCCGCATATCGGTTTTGTGCTCCCTGCGCTTGCGCGCTGCAACTTTCAGATTTTCAGGGCAGTCGTACTGCACACACCAGGACAGAAAGCATCGGATGATGTTAGATTTGTTGATTTTGGAGTGGAAGTGGTCTGGTATCAGGCCCATTAGCTTTGCCTGGAACCTTGCTTGGCCGAATGGTGTGGTGCTGTCCTCGAGGATTTGCAGAACTGCTGGGTCGGACGCTGTGCAATTGAGGAGAATCTTAATATCTGCTGGAGAGCGAAGAAGGTTGGTGGCATTAGACATCCCAGGAAGCTGTTACCTGCCCACACTTAAGTGATAGACTGGCATGATTATTAATTAGGAACTCACTAAAGATCCAAGCACACTGGTGCTGATAAAGTCGTTAACTTTGGGGCTGCCGATGCTGGCAGGACCAGTAAACTGAAAAAAGTCATAAATGCATGGGCAGTTAGTAAAAAGTGCAGTACTCACTGCCAACTTGCACTCTCCGGAAGTGGTTGCGGAAGGCGCGTTCGCAATCAGATCAGATCAGATTGCAGTTGCCGCATATATGTTTGTCTTTGTTTATTCTGGAAGTGAATAAAATTTTCGGGCGTGGCGCAGCCTTCCTCAAGTGCCCTCACGCACTCCACCGCATCCGCAAACCACGCCTTGACTGGGTCGGGCCATGGCCCGGATGGTGGCTCTCGATTTATTTATCTTTCATACCCTAGCTGGCTGGGTGGTCCTCGCCGGCGCGCGGCATCTCTGCCTCAGTAGCAGCAATATCATAATGCAGCATAGGTGTGCACGCCCCAGCGGGACCTTTGGCACCCCCACCTCGAGCCATGTCCAATATCAATGGCAATGCTCCTCCCCCTCCACGACCGCCGCGTCTGAATTCTCCAAACCCTGCGCGCTCCAGGGGTGATATCGAGGCGGTGAAGCAAGTATTACAACTACCTTCGCCCGCTCCTGCAGCACCTGCTTCAAGATCTCCAAAGTCTGCTGTAACTACACTGCAGTCTTCGAACGCGCCTTTTGCGCAGAATGGTCACCCAAAGGAAAGCCCAGCAGCGTGAGTCTCAGGATCATAATTTGCTACTCTTCTTGTTTATCGCGGGCCTTTCAGATCTGCGGAAGGCGCCAGCAGTTAGCCATTCTCCCCTTCGGCCTCTTTCCCAAATAAAAAGGAGCGATACTCCTGGTCCACCACCCAAGAGTTTCCGGAACAGTCTAACCACAAATCTCAGGCTATTCGTGCCACTTCCACAAACGCCTTGTGCGCCGCCCCAATCGTCCAAATCTGCGCGCCGCCTATCAAGTCCACAACCTTCTTCGGCAACTCCATTCGCTGCCAGAACCATCGCCATTTATGCTGCCAGCGCCAACCCTAGCTTCGTCACCAACTCCTCATCCTCATCCCAAGATCAGATCGCAGTATCCGCCCGTGATGCATTGCTCAGAAGTGTTTGGGCTCAAGGCAGCCGCGGAGCGCTGGGCCATCTGCGCATGCAAACCAACGAATTGGGCGTGTGCGACTCAGGTCTCGGCGATTGGACTATTGAAACCGGAATTCGAGGTGCGCCTTGGTCCCCCCCTCCAAACCCAGACTTCCATCGTGTATGGCGGCGAATATGAATCGCCCAGCTTTAGCAGGCAGTAATACATTCACGGCGCAACCCAGGCAAGCATCAAGGGCGCCAATCATTTCCAAGGCCATCTTCCCCCGGCGACCAGGCACGCCAGCAGCAACTGATCTATTCCCACCAGCGCCCCCGCGCCCACCATTTGGCCCAAAGCCAGCATTTCCCCGCTCGATCTTCATCCCTCGCCAGGGCCATCTCCAAGGCCACCCTCCCCCGGCGACCAGGCACGCCAGCAGCAACTGATCCATTCCCACCAGCGCTCCTGCGCCCATCATTGGCCCAAAGCCAGTGTTTCCCCGCTCGATCTTCATCCCTCGCCAGCGCCAGATATCAACACCCCGAATCAATGTGATGCTGCGGGTGTGCCCCATACTTGCAGCGCCCCATTCAGTCTGGCAGAGTCATATTTATAGTTTCCTCCGCTCGCATGCATAAACGGCCACTCTCAGCAGATGCTGCCGAGGGTGCTCTGCCACGCAAGCATCGGCAGTTGGGAAGAAAAAAGGATTAGTGTCGGCGCCTCCAATGATCTTCTTCAAGTTGCGCAGGCGCTTCTTTCCGCATTTAAACTCCATCTTGATAGCGAATCACGTATTGTGGTGCGTGCTTATTGTATTTTATCATTCTATCTCTTCTGATGCCTGTTTTAGTCCCGCGTCAGATGGTCCTCCCAAAATACGATCCGCCGGCGCGTTATACCCGGCAGATTTGAGCAAGGCGGGCGTGGCAGAAAGCGGGCTCATGCACTTTGTGCGGGTCAGCGGCGCGCCCTGCATGCTCCATTTTTACCTTGAAGACTATCGTCATATTTATTTTTTCCTCCACCCCACCGTGCGCGCCGACCCTATTTACCAGTTACTTTACGCGCCGCAGTTAGCTGTCTCTGTTTTAACGGCAACTACGCACTCCAAGAGTTCAGACCATGTCTTTAATGCTGCTATCCTTCATATCACCTCCTGGGTGGCTCAATTTCTCAGCCATGGTCTCGCTGAAAAGCGCGCCCCTGCACTTGTGGATAATTTAATCGGGGGTGTGAAAACTAATGTTCATCTCCTTTACCATTATGTTTAAGACCTGAATACCGGTGCTGCTCTTGCTCCATTCTTTGTTCATTTGGAGATTCTTTTCGGGCTTGGATACAGGCCTGCTAGGCATAAACGTATCAATAACGAGATAGGGAGAGAAGTAACCAGGATTCGAAAGGCTGAAAGCAGCGCAAAGCGTGCTGCTGCTAAATCATCATGACACCCGTTGTACCCTCTACCAAATATTGTTTGACCATTTAATCCAGAACACTGCTCCTATGGCTACCTGATCACTTGCTGAAATTTCATTTTTCAAAGGTATGCAGATTGTCAATACATAGTCGTCATACACCACATTAGGCATTCGAGGACTCGTATATGCCCATACAAACCGCTGCGCCTGGCGAAACATCTATGCCAAGATGTAAGATAACCTTGAAGGTTAGCTCTGAGATATTTAGACCGGAAAATGGCAAGAGAAATGTAGGAGGGCGCAGCGCTCCCGAAATGATGGGTAATCTGGCAGACTTCTACGCAATACGAGAAAATCATCGTCAATGGCTGGCATTGTGCTGCACAACGGCTGAGCATATTGCAGTGCGCTGGCGCCTCATAAAATTTCTACGAGTGTAGGGTATATCGCTGCACATGACAATTCACATCCCTAACTAAATGTAAGTCAACGAAGAAGGTTGGCTCAGGTTGCGCGGGAGTTGCACAGATATGGAAATGCTAAAAATATGATTAAAGGGTATAACCGGTCTGAAGTGATAAAGTATTCTCGAGGCTTTGGCGTAGTGTGTGGAAATTGTTCCAAATAATCGGCATACTATTGGCCAGAGCGAGTAGCGCTGGGAACGGGTGAGAGTGGAGTGTAATAAGATTGTCAGGCGGATAATGCTGACTGTACAGGTACAATTAAGGGAAGGCCATCACGAAGTCTCACTGATTCACTGATGGTTAACATACATTCTTGATATGGCCCAGAACGACGGTCATAATTTCGGAAGTAGAATCAATACCACTCAGGATGCATTAGAAGTGGTCAATAGTGAATACACTCTAGTCGTGTCTTACATTTATAGTGCTGCTGCCATTTCTTTGACATCATTGATAACCATCATGATGAACCTCTGATACCCATCCTCCGTCGTCATGTCCGTATCCCACCTCTCTTCTGGAACTGGGTCGATCATGTAATCGGTAGACGGCGCGACGAAGTTGGGTACTACACGGCCGGTTGCTTTGTCCATGCAATAAAACGCAAGCCTTTGGCCAATGACACTGACGCCATGAAGCCTAGGTGTTGGGGTGACATTGTAAGGACACGAAATCTGGCCCTCATCCGCACATTGGCGTCGACTCTGCTAGAGATGTGGTCGAGATGGAGAGGAGGTTTAATTTCAAGAAAGAAGATGGGCAGATCATTCACCCCGCCGATGTAGGTAATGACGAAGGTGATAGTAGGCACACCAATAGCCTGCCAGTGGGTGTGACGCTAGCGTAAGACGGTATTGTCACACAGGGTAGAAGAAAGATGGTCCAGCCTCGTCTTGCTGCATGGACACGAGGAAATCTGTCGCTGGGTTGGAAACTCCCAGCCGCATGTCCATAGTTTAATCAGTTTCGGGCTAAAGGCCCAGGATGAAGGCTCCATCCTCTGACTAAACTACCCCCCAACACGTAAACTACCCTGCTGGTGGGTCATGGGGCCGTTGCAGCCTCTGTTCAGTTGGCTAAAGGCACTGCGCATGTGCACGGACCATTTACTCCCACTGGTTATATAAAGGCTCAGTAGTAGTAACCCTAAACAGCACTGGAAAGGCGAGCGGTCGGGGTAGCGGAATCCCCCTGATGAGAGCTTTCGTCAGCTCGAAACCGCTGCCAGCCATCTCCCTTAGCAGCCCTCTTCCCCAGCTGTCAGAGCCCAATCTTCGGAGACGGTGATAGGGTCACCTGCTAGCCTAAGCCCCGAATCAGTACACATCGGACACTCGACAGCACCTCCTCCGACCATTACGTGTCACCCGAACAACGTCCGATCTCGCTTTCGCGTCCCCGATCATGCCCCGACCAACATCGGACTCCCTCGACCTACATCGCGACTTATCGTACGACTTCGGATGCATTCGCGTGTGTTCCTACTCCTTCGAAATGCCCTTTCAATGCTTCCCCACCTTTCGCGAGGCTCCCTAACATGGTCGCGGCCGCCGTTTATGACGTATTCGCGCAGGGACGACGGCGTCTTCACAAGTCACGATGCGTTCTGTTTGACGCTCCGAAATTATGACAATAAGACATTTCCGTTTCGTCTTAGTTCATTTTTCCTTATGTTTTATCCTTGCTTGCAGTTCTTTATTGTTCTGATCCATTTTGATACACATCTATGGTCTCATGACTTTATTCCCTTTTGGTATCCTTCGTTTTAAAACATATAAAAATCCTGTAGTATTCACCCAGTAGCAAGAAGAACTCGTCTCGACTCCTATCGTCTCTAGATCTAAGAGTCAAACTCGAAGATCATCTCTCGACTAGCCCGAAGTTCTGCGAAATAATCGCAAACCTCGTCGTGCCAATTCGTAACTCGTTATCGTATCGCATATCGTCGCATTCATCCCTTTAACACCATCGTCGTCATCGTCATCTATCCTCGAGTCAATTATATCATTACCGATCCCCGTTATATTGCGCGTCCAACGTTCGATCACCGCGCGCGCATATCGGGTGTCCGCGACCATCGTCGGACTATCGTAAACCATCGCACTCTTCACGCGGCCATCGCGTACCATTATAGGCGTCTGTGATAGACATTCAAACACCTTGCACCCTTCCTCCAGCTTGTGTAGTACTGAACGATCACATTTAGGTGTTTTGTTTAGTTTTCCTGGCCGAGTATCATCAACGGCTGTCTGCGGCAGGTGCAATGGTTGTGGTCTGCCCAGCGACGCTCGGCTGGACGCTGCGGCATGCGGCTTCGCTCGCATGCCACTAGCTCATTGACTCAACGTTAGGCTCTGCGAGCTTGCGAGCTGGGCCAAAAACGTTGTGTCCGGGCTTTGTAAGCGTGATGTGAGTTTGACGTCTTCTTGACGTGTTCCGACATCAAGAGTCTAGTGGTCTGTGCGCAGTGGGAGTCAAGAAGCATGAGAAGGTGGAACACGTCTCTCACTTCTTTTGTCTCCCACCTTCACTCTGGCAGACAGCATCTGCCTGATTTTTCACCCACCCTCCTCCCATTCTCTCTCTTAGCGTGCCTTGGTGTAGTCTCGTTTTTCCCTTCAGACTTCTTGTCCATTTGTGGGACTAATGGGGCACGCTCCGAAGATTCTGTTTGCGACCTTTTCTTTCCCTTTCGAAAGATTCGCGTTTGCTGCGTCTCAAGACGTGTCCTGTCACGTGATCATCATGTGCAATTCTCGACAGGATTTTCAGAATCTTCCCCCAAACCTTGGAAAATCTTATTTGCAATGTGTTAGCAAATAATATTTTACATTGAATCTATTCACATATAACGAGTGTGTCCATACAAAGCCAGGTAGTAGGTACAAAATGTATCTGCATTTATACCACTACCAGGCAATTTCGGGAGACGAAGAACGGGATGACAAAGGTAAAATACAAATAAAATCAATAGAAACAGGAATGACTCCTAAGTCTGAGTCCTCGGTTGTGAGGTTTTGGGTGCGTGATGTTACATTTTTCCTGCATACAGCCTCCAGGGATTGTGGCACAATGCCTACTTGCAGCTATGAGTGGTCTTGCGAAATTGTAAATCAGAAATGGATGTAGATGTTGAGATTATGGGGGCAGGGGTAGACATGAGGGGGCTGGCAGAACTCGAAGGTGTTACAGGGGTGTTAGTTGCTGACGATGCAGTTTCAGAGGCGGGAATGGATGGATTGGATGACGAAGTGGATGAAGTGGGCCCAGAAAAACCGTCAACATCCATTGGTTCTCATGGCTCGAATTCGTCACCCAGGGAGATCAGATCGACGTTGTCATCTGACTGGTCCACCGCTTTTTCCATGGGTGTTGTTGCTGTAGTCATGGCGGAAGGGTTGGTGGTTAAGGCAGGATTGGTAGCAGGCGACGGCGTTTCCATATTGGGAGGCGGAACAATAATTGGTGCCGCCGGTTGTTTGGGTCACATGGCAGGTATATGATTATATGATTATGTAGATTCCAAGTAAATTCTAAGTAAACCAGGTGTTGCAGGGAGCCTGTTCACACACTACGATTATCCAGGAATCTACCAATAACCAGACGCAGGTCAGCCTCACCATCTTCCCATCTTGTGTCATACATTTATCTTTTCTTCCTTCTAGGACTTCCACCACACCCAACGACTCGGACAAGATCGAAAATTACTCATCCAGGGTGAAATCGTCAATCTCGCTGAGAATGTCTCTTCCTTCTCACAACTCCTCCGCGTGCTATCCAGCCTACGCTCCGGAACAGAATACGTCCAAGGTCATCTAGCAGCGTACGTAAATGACCTCCTTTCACTCAGAAGGCTAAACGTATGCATTTTTCATTTCTCTTTGCTGTATTGAAGATAATGAACCCCCCTGCTCTCAACAGACATCCCAGCAGGAGATATCACCATCATCATCAACCAATTCTCCTCGGAGCCATATATAACTCGAGAAGTCTTATATGGCACAGGCGATGCGGTCAAGTCGGAAGAGTATCTCGGGAATGTTTAGTCATTTTTGTTGTTCTTGTTTCTGGGAGGGTATTCTAATCCTTGATGGACAGGTAGGCGAAGTACAAGAGTAAGCTTTTTTGACTCATGAGGATTTCGAGCCGCTTTTGATCTCGCGTTTTTTTTTGCGGATAGACGACGGTGTTGAGGGATCCTTTCTTAGGATCTGGATTGGGTATTTCTGTGTTAAGGGAGGATAATCGAGGTAAGGGCTTCCTGTCGCTGGTTTTAGATCAGGTCACTCATTCCACACATGTAGGATGAGTCCCAAGTGCACAAGCAAACGTGTTCGTAGCTAACCATGATACTGAGCAGGTGTCTTCCCTTCCCATCTCAGAAACTAGTTCTCAACGCTGAAGCAGAATGGCAAATCCCTAACCGCTAACTCTACTTCCTATACTTACGTGCTCGTAAATGTATTCTCACTCGTGTTTCGATATGGCTGGCGGCCTACCGTTCCCTCCAGCTACACCTTCTCAAACCCTAGTGACAGCGCTCCTATTGGCGGTATGTGCCCTCACTCCTTTTATTCTGATCCGACTCCTAACTCGATTGTCATAAAGAGACATGTCACACCCCAGCTCAGTCCAGCAACAATGGCATTGAGAAAATAGGGCTAGCAGCAGGCAATGGAGGCCGACTCCGCCAACACTGCTATACTGTGTTCATGGGTATGGTTGGGTTCAGGAATTTTGTCGGCTCACAGGGGATGACAGATTGGATTTCTTCTGGTGAGTAAAGGATTGGGTTTGGTCGTGGTGTGTTTTCTTCTTTTCCTCTATCCTTTTTGTTTGTACTGATTCGACAGATGGTTTAAAGGTTCGGCAGGGTTTGTGGCTATTCAACAACATATGGACTCGCCGTGGGCTGTCACATTCAAGACCTCGTTGTCGGATGGGCCATATTGCGATGTTATCGCCGGAGGTGTTAGTTCAGGTTCAGGTTGGGATGAGGGGTGTATAGGGACATTGTAAGTTATTTCCTCTACTCCACTCTGTCTTTCCTTCTACACTCTCCCTTTTCCTTGCTAATGTACCTGGGTATAGGATCACAGTTCAAAGCGGCTGGTTCAATGCTACTATCGATGTGCGCGATGCCCTGGCAATACATGGGGGTGCTAGGCCTGGTCATGGGTATGGTTACAGCTCCAGCTCCAATTCTAGTTCTTCCTAGCATTCTAGTTCTAGTTCTGAGTACAGCTATGGGGGTGGGGCTTAATCTGTGACATAAGTGAATAAGGATAGGGTGGGGGGGATGTATATCCATGGTTTGGATATCTTTATATTTTCTTTTCTTTTTCGTCGGATGGTATCCTGCACACATAACTTACGAAGAGCCCTGGACTTTGATTAAACATGCCAGGTCGCCAATGCGCGCTTAAGCATGGCTGTAGGGGGGAAGGGTACTGTTGCTGATGATTAACTTGGATGGTTCACAGAATAGATAAGATAGCTTCTCCCTCTTCTATGAACCCCCGTACTGTGATTGAGAACCAGGGCGGAGAGATCTTCGGGAGCATGTGCACTAAATACTCATAGCATGATGAACAGCAGCAAGATAGTTAGAGAATAACGATCCACCTGAAACAACAGAATTTGCATATTTCGCACTCCGTAACGGGGTCGCAACGTCGTTTGCGTCGAAAGCTTGCCACAGCCATTGTACGAACCACAGCATTAGTAGGGGGAAGCCATATGGTGTCTGAATCCTCTGCGTCTCCTAAACTCACTATTCAAACCCCCTCCACAGGACCCGTGCCTACATCCTATTCAAAACACATCTTTACAAGAGGCTATTGCCCTTCCTTACACGAGCCCAGATCTAATGTTGGCATGGCGGTACACAAAAAGGATGTTTCAGTGGACACGTAACTTTCAAGCCGCAGGCGCAAGACTCAACCTGTGACAAGAGAACAATGGACCCTTAAGCGCCAGATGAGATCCCAGAAGACCAGCGTGCCACCTCTTCATGACGTTCCAGTGCCATCTGTCTTTTTCCTTGCTCTTCTAGATATCGGTCGAAGCGGTATGAAGGATATGGTGGCTCGGTTTCGTCATTGTCTGTGTATTCGTCGTCTGAATCATCATACGCCGTTTTGAAAGGATGAACAAAGAATGTGATGTTGGGGAAATTGTTGGGGAAATTCTGGTACTGTGGGGTAGTGAATGCACGGACGACACATTGCAAGTAGTGCCAATTGAATACACCCTCTGGGGGCAAAGGTGCGTCTCCAGCATGGACTGAGAGCGTCGCCAAGTAAAGGTGAAGAGGGGGTGTAGCATTCCCGACAAGGGGTGTCCGACTATAGCCGATGACTGTCAGGTCGGGATCATTGGCATGAAAGTTGTGAAGGGTGTACGTGTTGCCCTAAATGGCAGCGGTGTTGAATAACAAAATACCGAACTGCATACCGTGGCTCACTGTGACATGATAGAAACTTGTGCTAGAGGGCCACTGCTGCGCATGGCATGTCCGAGTTCCCTCAAAAATTTTGAAGCTCAGACATGGCTGTACACAGCCACAATACCATTTGCATAGGGATAAGTACCAGTCTGTTCCAGCATAAGTGTTCTTTGTGGACCAATCTGCATGCCATCATGGTACCACATTCGACCAGTTGTATCAATAATATGGGCAGTAAAGTGATTGGTATCATGATAGATTATGCCTCTGAGGTGATAGATTGCAGACTGGGCATGTTGGGCAGTAACCATCAGTGTAAGATTTAGCACAGGTGGTTGGATGCCCCATTCAAATGCTAGTAGGGGGGGGAGTGATTGAAAAATGGTGGTTCTCACTTGGAAGCTGTTGCATTCATAACATCGTGAGGACAGTAGTACATGAGGCTCATTTATATTTTGTTGCAGTGTCCTGTTATTTTCACCTGAAGCTGCTACTATTGCAGTTGAAATAGTGGATTCTTGAGTGGCAGGGTGCCCATGGGCTGTGCATCTTCTGGTATTGACTATCACAGTGCTTGAGGTATCAAGTAGATGTAATAATATGTTGTGTACACTTGCATATTGGCCAAAGGCAAAGTTTGGGGAGACATGGGCTAGTTGTCTCCTCATGTATTTCCTAATGTCCTCCAAGGTAAATTGTCGAGATTGAGTTTGGGGCATGCTAACATGAAGGTTAAATCCTGCCATAAGTGAGTTTAGTCCAATGTTTTCCATTGTCTGCCATAAGCCTGTAGTGGCTGCTGGGCTTTCTTGCCATATGTTAAAAAGAATAGTAATAACAGCATCGTAAGCACAGCTGTTCTTTTGCCACATAGTTCCAAGCGGTTGCCAGGTGTCAGTTGCTGCTTGAGGAGTGACAAGTTGTTTCTTTTTTGTCATTTTGCATTTGTCTAGTGTGGATGTGCTGAGAGATGCAAGGAGAGCAGGTGAAATACACTTTGGGGCAGGGCTGTATGTATGCTCAGAAGGGGGTGCTTTTTTTTTGAGGCTTTTGCTAGCATTTTGTTCTGTGGCCTTAATTATAGCCCACTCAATGTCACTGTGCTTCCATTCAAGATATGGATCACTTTTGCTCCATTTTATAGCATCAGGCATAGTGTCAGGCATAAAGTCATATCCTTTATGCTTTCTGAACATCTCAATCAGTGTGTTCCGTCTATCACCTAATGCCATTTTAGCTGAAAGTTTGCCTTCAAATCTCATGGTAGTTATATGATCCAGTAGTTCAAGTTCTCGAAACTCTCGACGAAGAGCGCCTGAAGCACCTCCAGTAATATGTTTGGGGTGAAGTCCGGAGAGAATTAAAGTGCCACTAGCAGTTGAACCTCTAGACAAAGCTGTATAGTAGCCATGATGATTCTGTGTTTGGCCTAAGTCCACCACATTGTATGCCCTTGTATTTCCCTGAGAGGCATAGTCTGTCATTGCAAAGTTAGGCAAAACTTCAATTTGATTTTGAGAGACCATGAGATTTGAGTCATCAGGTAAGCGACAATTAGTTAGAACAGTTGTCCTTATTAAGGGAACAACATTCAATGGTAGCCCTTCCAAGTGGACAGGGGTTGGTGGATTGATTAGCTTTACAAACAAGGTATCTAAAACATCAGTGTTGTTAATGCCAGCACTAGATTTCCATGAGTAAACCTCCGCTTCCTGACCCTTTGTGATGCACAGCTCAATAGCAGCATTATTTCTAATCATAATTGACATATCTACACATATTGATAATCTTCCAGAAATAAGCTTGGTGTTGGCACACGCAGATTGTGCACATAGTGCATTTTGGATTTTTTTCAGGAATTTTCATGTGTTTTATGACCTGTCTGCGCTTTCCTTTGGCACAATTTCGTTGTTCACCATTGCCAGTCTCATCTGATGGAATACTATCTAAAGATACAAAGTGGTTCAATTGTTGTTTCGATTCAGCAGCGAATCTTAGACTTCCAAGACGGTTAATCTCATCCTTCTGAGAATTTAGTGCAGTTATAATGGAGACACTTCTAAACTCCTGTTGTGTAATGTGAGACCGCCCTTTCAATTTGCTAGATACCAAGGTATTGAGAAAAGCAATGTCTGCTTGTGTACAAGCCTTGTAGCGCATGTTTGACAAGGCAGTACGAAATTTAGTGTCTTTAGCAGATTCAGTCTTTTGTCTCATGTTCTGGCGGAGGATAACAACAGTTATTATCTGATGCCATAATGCTTTTCCCATTGCTGCCTCCTGGCTATCGGTTGTTTTTGCATTAATTCCAACAGTGCGACTGTACAATGAAGCACTTTCTCCTCCAATTGCTGGTGGGAGCTGTGCAAAGTCACCAGCAAAGATCATATTGATGCCTCCAAAAGGACTTTCAGGATTATTCATGATTTGGGCTAGTCGGGCACTTATCAGATAAAGGTCACAACAGCATAACATAGAGACCTCATCTATGAAAATGTAGTCTACACCCTGTAACCGAGTTTTGACTTGGGCCATTTGAATAACCGAGCTAGCACAATCCTGACTAATGCCGAACATGTAATGGTATGTTGATCCACCCAGCAAAGCTGCTGCACTTCCTGTAGGTGCCACTACTACTAGTCTATGTGATTCTTTCTTTTGTTCAAAAAATTCAGTGAGAGCCTTTATAACAAGTGTCTTTCCAGTACCTGCCATGCCTGCAAGGTGCATTGTAAGTTGGTCAGGGGCTTCACTACAAGAATGGTTTGCTACAATATGATATGCACAACTCTGCTCTTTATTTAATCTAAATTTCAAAGCCACCCTGGTGATTATATCTTGCCATTTAACCGAGTTGAAGGTTTTTGTCAAATGAGACTTGTTTACCACCCTAACCTCATTTGGTGTAAATTTGGAAGGCATGTTGGATGCACAGCCATGTTGTATAGACGGCATGTTATAAGCTCGAGCAGCCAGGATTTCGGCACGCTTGGATATTACAGTTGCATTCCACTGGCTTGGGGGACAATCTACTATTGACTCTTTATTGATTCTGAATGTATTTTGTTGTAGAAGGAAACCTGGGTTGTAATCTGTCCATCCAGCATCCATTAATGTTGTTCTTATAGAACTCATCAAATTATTCTGGCCATTTTGGACTTTTCCAAGAGTTGTAGCAATAAATGTTTCTTCTAAGGTGTTGGTGCCATAGTGACTATCAAATGAGTCATCCATAATTGTCTGATCCATGTCCTGCCAGGTGTTATCTCCGCCCATTGCCCAACTTGGCATAGACATCAGCCCTTTCTTCATTTGAGCATGAAAGTCATCTTGAGCATCCAAGCATTCATAGCATATGTTCATATTGCTCATGATGACTCTGTGAGTCTCAGAGAATTGGTAGTTGTCAAAAGCATCACTCCAAGTGCCATCATCATCTTTTAAGTGTAAACTAGACCTCCAAGGTTTGAATAAGGTGAGCATTGTAGTACAGTAGTATTCACGATCACCTTGGTCTCTCTTAGGCAGGGTTGGTCCTATACATGTTGGCACACGAGCTTTTTGTGGTGGAAGCCATCTAGTGGCATGAGTTGATGAGAAAGGCTGGCCAGGCAGAAACATCAGCAAACTTGATTTTCTTTCTGGTGTGGTTTGGGATATGAATTGTGCAGTATCTGATGTTGGTTCTTGTACTGCTGTTATATCATTTCTCTCTTGTTGTTCAACTCTTTCAGATCTTGATACCCAATCATATAAACATATATTTTCTAACTCAGGAGAGCGAAAAACATAGTCAGCTACAGGAGAAAGTCCTATAACATGGTTTTTCTGTTTAAAGATAACCATC
>QFEU01001387.1:0-67656 GCA_003316345.1 Tricholoma terreum | reverse complement strand
TGCCGAGTTTCTTTTGAGATCGACATTTTTCCTTCCGGCGATAGACGGGAAGAAACATGAGGCGGCACGAAACGACAATGAGATGGTGTCCAGATGCACCCCCACCGGCAGAACGTATTTAGTCTAGCAATCACTGCTGGCAAGTTAAAAATATAGACTACATAGCATAGCCGTGTGATATCAATATTATATCAATCATGACGTACGCCCTGAACATTATTGCTTGGTCGTGCCATATCTGTCTTCCCGATCATTTTCAGAACATACAATCAACGTTGACAGGTCACGACTAAGTACATGTGCTGCTTTCCGACATTATTACGTCCAAGGTTATGCCCCTTATTGCACGCCTCCCGTACCTTGCTACCCCCATTTCTGACAAGTTGATAGCAAAACATCTAGTCTAAAATAGTTTCAAGATATATGGGGACCCAAAAGGGCCAAACCTCATACATACACAATATCGCCAAGTCGGCGCCGTCATCTTGTGGCACGCATGGAAAGCCTTCAAGGAGCAACAGCCCATGATCAGGGTGTAGATCCAAAGATCCCAGGGCGGGTGTCCAACGTGCAACGCTGACTGATCGGCATCGGGTATGTGTATGTGGTCCTCTAACCGGACGAGGGTGATTCTTTAATGAGGGATCAGGTTATTCTGCGAGGGCCATGGTTACTGCCTTGTGTGACTACGACCCTTTCAGCGAGAAGACTGAAGTTTGGGAGGGGTGGGGTGCCCGGCTGCGGAATAGGGGAATTGCTCGTCGACGTTTCGTCTTCTTTAATTATCTGCGGGGGCAGACCTGGGTCGTAATCGGGGTTGAAGGCACACCAATACATGCCCGATGGTTCACAAAGCCTGCCTCTAACAGCATCGAAGGTATAGTATACGGATTTAGGGACGGTGGTCATAGATTGGCTCAACATCATGAGTTTGGTGTAGACGACGTATGCCGCATGAGCATCATTGGATGCATCTGTCATGTCTCGGAAATGAGTACAAAAAAGACTGCAGAATTGGGAAACAGACATTCTTGCTGTGTAGAGCTAAGGTTGGACTGCCAATCGCTCCGTGAGGTTTTTCCTTTGGATAATTGTCGATCTTCATACGCCTGGACGAGTCGTGCGAGGCCGATAGGGCTGCTGTATCTTCCTTTCCACTGCTGATTGTCCGCTGAGCGAGCAAGGAGAGAGAGATCGACACAATTGTGTATTGACACTTGAAAGTCTCTGTACAGCTTCTTTGCATCATCTGAGGGTCAAATAAGTCTAATAAAAGATTCAAAATCGAGGTGCTCACTCTGTATGCCTACGCCGACCTTTGGCGAGTCGGAGTTTTCGAGAAACTCTTGAAGACCAACAGGAAATTCTACAAGCAGACGCCGGTTCTCGGTGAGGTCAGAGATGATATAAGCGATGATTTACCTTGCATTGCGCTAACTTGAATAAGAAGGATTGTTTCGTAATTAGCCAGCTGAACTAGAGCGACAGGATTTTCGGGTTGGCCTTTCCTAAAGGTGGGCCTCCATTCAAGATCAAAGCCCACAGGGCCTCGTAACAAGCCGACAAGGATATTTGCCCGGTGGACATCCCTGATGTAGTAGCAGTGGGCGTTGGGATGTATATTGCGCCAGGAATAAAGAGAAGATTGTGTGGGAGGCATGGCTAAGGAGATGTCGTGGGGCGACGAGCTGTCAGGGCGTGAGCGGGAGTAAATTTAGCAGGATTCTCATTGGTCGTTATTTGCGAACACGGTGCCGCGTCACACCCGTGACTGCCAAGAAAACACTGGGCACTACGCCGCATCCTGATTGTGCCTCTATACAACCTCAGCCTAGGTTCTGGACGAGCTACATGGTGTTCCGTCCAACCACCTCTGCTATTCTTCAGGATGTATCGTGCTGCGAGTGACTGCGCTATCTTTGGGACGAAACGAAAATAGCTCAGCATCAGGAGCTCAATGTCTTGGCAAAAAAGCTTGGTATATATAAAAATAGGTGTGGTAGAGGACATAAGAACAAGTCTCTGGGCGAACTTGAAAACTTCTTGGCCCATCGTCTTGTCTATCAATCTCGAATCCCATGCCCCCCACACATTACCCTTCCCCCCATGATCGCCCCTCCGATCCACAGCCTGACCTGAATCAAGTCGTGGCATCTGCCTTCGTTGTACTCGACCAGGTCGGTTCCCCCCCTCTTTCTATGTCAACGTATCAATATCCCTTGCAGGAACCCCCACCATCGTTGCGCGAAATACTCGGGGCTTACAAGTCCAAAGGTGACGGTGATCGCGACATGCTACTGGCCATGCTCAATGCCAAGTCTGCCGAGGATCAGGTTGGTTGCCCTTTTAATGTACAGGCAGGCGCCCGCTCAACACATGTTCTTACTAGCGAATAGCATCTGTCGCCGCTCTTCACAAATCTGTCTTGGAGGTCTACCATGGACATTCTCCTGAAACAGTATCACCATCCACAGGTTCAAAAATCGGTCACCATTACCCCACCCAGTCGCCACAGCTGTGCGTAGACAAACCCAGACGTCCGCATCAACAACACCCTCCCCGACCGGAATTTAGTAGTCGGTCGCCGCCACTACATCATCATCACACCCATCTGCCGTCCATGAGAGATGCTCCATATCACGAACCTCCTCGCAAGCGACATCGCTCATCACACTCTCCCGCCCCTTCTTATAGCTTTTACGAACCTCAAGCTGCATCTCAACTTCCACCTTCTCCATATTCATCATCAGAGAGAAGCGAGTCAGGAGATTACTCCCCTCGATCTCGAGCGTCCATGGCTATTGGCTCACTGCTGTCTTCCAGACCAAAGCAAGAGTCAAATGGGGATGAACAGTGAAACGAATGCGTAGGAGTGTACTACCTATCTATCCTCTGTTTGTTTGCTTTCCGAGTTAATGATTTATCTTACATGTACATGTACAATCCGGTTGTCCATATATGTATGCTATGTTGTGATCTATCAGTAGTTTGAAGTATTAAATGAATCACTAGCATTGCCATGCCCTGGCCCCGTGTTCAGAATCTAGCTTGACAGCATCAGCTGTGCACCAGTCACGCTTTGATCCACACTTTACAGAGCTATTTTTGAATTCTCTGGGCAACTTGGCGTCCATAATTAGAAGCACGTGATGTTGGTATTCTTAATGTGGATGTTCCCTTTTTCAGTTGCATCGATCATGTCTGACGATGAATTCGATATCGTCGATGACCTTGCAAATCTCGAAGGAGTAGACTGGGACGCAATTCTTGCGACCAGACCGCCACCTAGTCCAAACTCATCTCATTATTCCTTCGACGAACTGGACCAGCAGGCTTTCGCGCAAGTGGACACATTGGAGCGCAACTCTCAGGCCATAGCTGGTACATACTTTCAATGTTGAAACAGATCGCTACCCTGAATTTCCAATAACCAGTTGACACACATGCTGTGATCCCCTCATGTGAGCACCATTTCATCCTTATACCTGCGTTTGATTGGTTGACCATATGAAAGCATCACGTACGTGTATTACTCTTCGGCGGTTTCACCGCCTCAGGCCTACCTCCAGTGTCATCAAACCCAATACCCACCGTCCATTCATCTCGATTCTTTCGAGGTGCGTTGCCTAAGCGCTAGTATCTTACCACGGTTGAGGCCAATCTTAGATCTTAATGGCCCAGATAAATGTGCGTTGATTGCACCTTTACGTTGAGTCGGGGCGACCACCTTATGCAGTCTGACTCGCAGTACTACAAGGTTCGACGAAACGCAAGGCTGGCGACGACCTCAATTTGCGCGCATCTTCAAAGAAACAGCGATCTGCGCCTTCCCCACTCGAGTTCCATTTACCTTCCAAGAAAGGTAAGGAGAAGGAGAATGAGGATCTCCGGCAGGTGTTGTCTAAGTACGAGGATGAGTTCATATGTCCTATGTAAGTTCATC
The DNA here is from genome assembly GCA_003316345.1 of Tricholoma terreum. Classification (NCBI taxonomy): domain Eukaryota; kingdom Fungi; phylum Basidiomycota; class Agaricomycetes; order Agaricales; family Tricholomataceae; genus Tricholoma; species Tricholoma terreum. The sequence goes on along the minus strand of QFEU01001387.1, from coordinate 63,713 downwards.
ACGGTGTTCCATAATGATACCTTAGTCTGATCCATGTCCTATAGATGTTGTGACATCTTGTAAGAAATCTTGTACTTTACATGTACAACAACTAAAATGGATCCTGTCAGTGTTGCTCCTCATCTGGGAAATCCATGTGGCCACAGCTTCTGTGGAGATTGTGGGTGGCAGTGGAGCAGAATGAAGGTTTGTAGTTCCAAGATATGATCGAAACGTTTGTTTACAAGCTTTCCCCAGAATAACGACACATGCGCGATCTGCCGAACCAAACTGTCAAAGAAAATGCCTATGATCCCCAACATCACACTGGATAATACTGTGGAAAAACACATTCAAGCTTTGGGGACCAGCGGAGATGAAGACTGGATTTTAGGTGGGGCTAAACATGTGGAGTGGAACTTCCGTAAAGAGTAAGCATGATACCAATGGCTGGCTGGGTCAATACTAATTGATAAACACAGGAAATGGAAAAAGGATGTTGCAGCGAGAACGAGAAAAGAAGCGAAAGGGAAGGGGAAACGAAAGGTAGTGGAAGTTGTGGACATTATGGATGACCTGATGTACATGATCGTTCCTGACGATGAGAACGACGGCGACTATGAGGAGGTAGAGGAAGACGCGGCGGTCAATGCGTTGGGTGATGAGTTCTTGGAAGCAATGAGACGTTCTACACGGACCAGGGTTTGATTGTGTATCATATTTTGTACTTGTATATTGACCACGATTCACCGGCACACGACGGTCTCCTTCCCCCCATCCGTGCTCTGGCTGGCTTCAGCGCCGTTTTCGATGGACATAACCTTCACCCCGCCGCTGTCCCATGAAACTCGCTTATTCGTCTCGCCTATCCATTCCACCGTTACTCTCATCTTTACCGCCTCCTTCAGTTCTGCATCCTACCCCCAGCTCATTTGCGACGATGCTAAACTACAAGTCTGGTCTAATCTCTACCTAGACACAGACAAGCCAGGTACTGCAGAATGGCGGGCGTTCGATTTCCAAATTCCTGCCTCTCCGATCGCAGGTTTGACGGATGCAATCGAGGTTTCTCTACGGGACAGTACTCTGGCTTTCGAGGGAGACAATTCTTCACATGGCAGTCTATTATCGCTCCAACTTTCTGTACCCCTCGCTAGTCGCGGTTGTGCATTTTCCTACACCTATCGTCTCGTCTACCCTACAGGGGAGATAAGGTGGCTTGGGGAGTACGGGCGAAACCGTGATGGCTCCGTCGTCATTGAGCAATCTCGGACAGACGCCACGTTTATCCTTCACGAGGGATGGTCAATGCAGAAAGGAAGATATACTTGGACTGATAATGGTAAATCTGTGGATAGTGTGGAAGTCGCAAGGCTCCTCAGCCCTTCTGACTATCATATCCGGTCGATTGGCAGGGATAGGTGAGCTATTACCCTTGTATATGCGTCAAAGGCTCATCATCATGAATATCCATTACAAGCTTTTTCGATGCGAAGGAGGCTCATCTGGCTTGTTTCGTTCCGCAAGTTTCACCTCATACCCTGATGCTTGACCCTACATATATCTTGAGTGCCACCCCAGACATCACATTTACCGTCTCGTCTTCAGGCGCCATCACAGCATCGGGTACTGGCTCATTACTATTACATGCACCCGGCTCGGGCACCAACTCTGACATTCACTCTTTGCTCACCCACAGTCCGTCTGACGTATGTAAAGTTGCTGCGTTGGACACAACCACAGACCATCTGCTATTAACGTCTGGAAGACATCCCCTCAAGGCTTTCGTTCTTCCCATGATACCACGTCAACTTGTGCCTACACGGATTGCATTGAACGAGCTATCTGCGTTCTTACAGGATGACGTCACGCAATATTCCATCTTCTCGCCTCTTAACCTGAATATACATTTTTTCACGAGGTCCACGAAGAGTTCTAACCAAGAAGTCCATTTTTTAACCGATCCCTCAGGAGGAGCATTCGTCTTGAGCCCGGTGTACAACCTCAAAGACAGGCAGTATCAAATATCGGTTCTAAGCGAATACAAGTCTATCAGGCTTCAGACCGAACCCGATCTAGGAAACTTGCCCACACCACCACCTTCACCTCGTCTCCGTCCTAGCTCGCCTCCCTCGCCTCCCCGCGAAACGTTCATTCCCGAGTCTATCCCATCGGATCCTGATTCTAGTCTTGTCCAAAACGATTCCGATGACGACGGATATGCGGAGATCCAGGCGCCAGCGATTGTGGATATTCTCCTAGCTTACATCATTTCCATGGCGACTCTTCTCTTCACATCGCTGTATCGGCTGTTCTTTGGTCGTCTTGGCGAGGATATCAACGAATGGGACACGGGGGACCGAGAAGAGAAGCATCCAATGATGGGTGAGCAAGACGCTTCGGCGGGTAAAAGTGAAAGCGAGCTACAGGTCACGCCAGTGAAACCAGTAGCCCTTGTTGTCGCAGAAGAGAGGTCAGACCATCATCCTAAATTGTTATTGCATTCACTACTGGTGGAGACGCACGGAGGAAAAGTCAGAGCTGCGTTCCGGTCCGTGGACCCAGCAGCATCGTCGGCTCTCCTGATGGTTGAGTTTAATGGACGCAAGATGGATCCTATGTTTACAAAACTTGACGAATGTATTTCACTGCTAGAAGTCGACGGAGGAACAGGGGGATCGCTCAAGATAACCGTGATTTGAGCTGACATCTGGTTTTGTACATTAGCATGCAACATTCTCATCTCTAGATGTACTAGTACATTTCCTTGGATTTCAATTGTAGTTGTAATACACGAGTTTAGTTGGAGCAATTATCATATGGGTCGTATTCGTCGTCGTCTCTCCGACGTCCTTTCAACTCTTGCCCATATCCACCGGCGCGATAGGATGATATCGATTGTGCGACCATATCGTCCAGGATGTCCTGAGGCAAGTCGTACTCTGAGACACGAACCGCAATGGCATATGCAGCTGGACGGGGAATATAAACAATGCCTTTTACTTGGAGTAGGAGTAATTACCATCTTCAATTTTTTCGAGGGACTGTGCGGTAACAGCCTGTTTCTTGGAAAGGTCTCGTACGTACGGAGTCAATCGCTCGAAATCTAGTCCCACGAAGAACCGTTTAGAGAACAGTGCCATGTCTGGAGAGAGTTTGAGCAACCCACCTGCTTTGCAATTCCTCACAAACGCACAAACTTCGTTTGCCTTGGTTCGTCCACCGCGACGAGTGATGCCAGAGATTGCAAACCGCATCAGCTCACCCGTCAAATCGGACAGACCCAAGAGATAGTCGGACACTGTCAAAGGAAAATACTAGCCAAACGAGGGCAGGGGGGGGACAAACAAAAATGGCACTATGTGTACACCAATATACAAGGCAAGTAGTTACGCGTTACGCACTGGTACCCCATCAGAGTCACGGAGTGTATCCTGTACTTGGTCGAATTTGATGAGAGTTCCATATTCGAGATAGTGCGTGAAGCTCAGGGCTTCGATGTATTCTTGGAGGCCGGGCGAGACCTGACGTTGATATCTCCAGAAACGATCGCCCTGAAGATCGCCTTTCATGGCGGCGTACAAGATCTGTACTTCGGCTAGTTTTTCCCTGGCGCGTAAAGTGAGAGTGCGATGGTCTGATGAATCTTCGCGATGGAGTAGGAAAATGATCTTTTTGGACAAGTTGGTGACATCTCGACTGTTCTGTGAAGGGGTGGGTGGAGGGGATGAGAGGGAGTAGGGTGGATACCTTTATGAGTGTTTCTCTTCTGTCGTTGTAGTCGTCAAGATCTTGCCTGAAGCGGTCAAAGGCGTGAGTTGTTGAAGACATGCAAGTCACGTGTGAAGTGGATGACATAGTTTCTACTCTCACAATGGCATATGCAGCAAAGCCTGGATGTCCGTTGTGCAGCATCGTCTCTTCTGCATCTCACGCTTCTCAAAACTCTCCACTCTCCCCCTCCTTCCCTCCCGGTTCCACGCACCCAGAAGTCCTTTGGCGCGATGACAACTTCACTGCATATCGCGAGAGGGCACACCCCCTCTCTACCAAGGGACACATCGTCGTAGCATTCAAGTTTGTTCTTCTTTCTATACTGCAGGTCTTGTCTTACTGCTGTCCAGCTTGCATGTCCCATCAATATACACCCTTGTCAGTTCTTTGATACTCCCAGCCCTTTCCCTCTTGTTCACAATGGCCGAGTATCTAGTCTTCAAGTGACCTACCGCTACTAGTCAACATCAGGAACCTCGCAACACGATTACTTGCCTCTCTTCTTCCGCCCTCATCTCCCGCTGTAACACCGTCCACATCACCCCATGATCCTACATTCCCATCCAGCACCCCCTCGGAAAGCAACACTTCTCAATTTCGGATAGGTTTCATCACCCCGCCGTTCAAAGACAACAAGATTCCAGTCACGGATCATCTCCATGCTCATGCTTACATTGTTCCTGCTGACCTCATGGGCTGGTGGAGAGGTATCGCTTACGGGCCACTTGCTTGGTATGCCATCGACGACTTGATTGCCGAGATTAGGTGAGGCAACCCCACATTCCCACACCCGCTCGTGGCCCACAATTGCTTTAGAGAGTCAGTTTCCAACAACAGGATCAAATCCGGGTATCAGAACCGGACTCAAGCTCCCATTGATTCGGTCCCCCATGCTGGCGCACGTTCAGGTACTGCGAACGGTATCGATACCTCGGAACAAGGACTGGGGAACACAGAACCCGATCTTGAGGATGGGGGAGCCACATTGTATCCTCAGTCACCATCAATGACGCCACCGCGTCATGTTCCTCATTTACGGGTGTAAAGGGCTTGGCATTAAACTTATTGATATTCGGCTCGACGTTTAGTCTTATATACCTTCCGTTTTTTGGTCCTTCCAGTCCTTTTAAGGGACTCTTTGGAGAACTGACAAGTAATACTAGTCTATGCATCTGTTTTGTCACATCAGAATTGACTTGAATTAGTCAGATGATAGAAACTAACAATATGAAGAACCAGTCAACAAAGTTGATAACGCTGCTAGTTGATCTTCGTCGAAGCGTTTCGAATCTTCATGCCAAGTGTCTTGATGGGTTTTCTTGAAAGTACTAGCGCATTTCCGAACTGTCGTTGAGATGGGGATCTGTAGCCGGCGTGAGAGGCAAGTCGTCCAAGCTAGGCACAAGGTGTCACGTACAGGATCATATGTGTGTTCAGCCAACACGTTCGTCAGTAGCTCAGGCATCCATGTTTCAATGGTGTACGGGTAGCTGTCGACGAGGGCACATATACCAAGAATGGCTGCATGGCGTTGTCGGATCGCTTTATTGTACCCGAGGTGCTGTCGATTAGGGATATGACTATCTTTCGCCAACCGGACAAACCGCTCCTATAGTGGAGCATGAACTTTGACGTTCAACGTAGAGGCTTTCGAAGACTTACCTTCAGAGTAATGACGCTCCGTCGTGGTGATAAACGAAGAATCCCGGACAATGTCCTGAAAGAAGTTGAGGAAACATTCAATTTCATGTCGTTTCAGCTTACGTTGCTGCCATCTCTCTTACTTCCACCACTTCGTCATCAAGACACTTGCAGAGAACCTATCAGAGTGACAAAACTGAGAAATTGCGGACTTAAATGAAGCAGATAGCTAACCTTGAGCATCTCGACAATTTTGATTTCACTGATCAGGGGAACTTGACGGAAATAAAACACTATGACGGACAACATATCCATAAACCGTTTCACGGCATATGGCCAGTGCTCACCTTGAACAAGAGGAAGAGCTTTAAGCCGAACTCTCCACGACTACAACGGAATCAGGTGAGGTAAACAGTAAGGGGATACAGGACGCACCGGTGAGCCTTGTATAGCTTCAAATATGGCATCCAAAAGTGGATTCACAAGTGGCAAGGGCGGCGTTACCCCGCACATGCGCACCATCAAGGTACTTGCACGTAAAACGAGCTCATCATTGTCGTTTACTAAACGGTTCGACGTCAACTCAACCCCTGGAGTGGGGTATGGGACATACCTTCAGTAAACCGGAACAGCTCAGGCTGTGAAGTCACGATCAATAACGGTATCCAAAATCAAAAGGGACATATATACCATCAAAGGTAAAATGTAGTCGAAGGTCGAGATAGCATGAACATCATGCAGCGATTGATACAGCCATTTGCACACGGTTATTCCGACTCTGTTGAATACGTCAGTCCTGTTACGCAAGGAGGTTGTATCCCACACGTACCTGTCATACATAGACTGAAAAGCTCGAACACCAGATACTCGTTCTTCACGCCATACTTTGAAGCGATCCACCAGCTCCTGAACCCTTTGCCCGTGATAGCTTCCCCGCATGTCCATAATGTCAAAGTCCAAGGAACGGGTGCGACACTCTTTGACGAATACTTCTGTGGTCAGAAGCGAGGGCTTCGGTTGCCACTGTAGGATAGTTGAATACAAAAGTCGTTGTGTGTAAACGTAAAAGTACCTTGATTTTCTCCGAGAACGCAAGCAGCTCGCCGATGTACGCACGTACCTGGATCATCAATATTACATACACCGCCATGGTCAACATATAGTGAACTCACGTCGTCGTGCTCACTATTGATTTCGGCCCAGCATCGTGATATAACGTCGTCCGTCCACGGTAAGAACTTCCGGCCTAGTTCTTCGTAGGCAGCTCTGAAGAAGGACAATACTTTGGTTGCATCGAACGCCAGCTCAGCATTGTAATCCAAGGAATTAAATGATTGGAAGATGTAGTCGACCAGCGGTTGAACTCTACGAGGATCAGTATGATAGAAGATATACTGCAAAACGTCAGAACTGTGCAAACAATGGCAACCCAGCTTAAGTACTTACTTCTAGAAACGATGTCCAGATCATCAATGTATCGGTCTTGATGTTCTGGCTAAATATTTGTTCAATGAAAGGGGTAAGCCATTTCCAGAGCTTCTCTTGTTTGCTGGCGGGCCAATGCTTTGAACCTGTAAGCGCAGGAGGGTTAAGTAGTTCGATGTCGTAAATATATGCAAGTACCTCCAATAACCCCAGCTATCAGTTCTGCAGCCGCCCGTTGTGAGTCTTGATCCTTGTCGGCAATCAGTTCTTCCATCGTGGGCCGTAAGGCCTCGAATGGCTCATCCTCCAGGAGCTGAACTGAAGAAATTATTAGAACGGAGCATTACAAGAGTAGAAAAGGAATTACATATGGATTTTACGCAAGAAACATTATCCTGCGTGATGGTGGTTTCGTGATTCTCTTCTGAGTAATAGACAGCTAATTGTTCCCAGTATGAAGGATCCGTCGCTACTTCACGGAATACAGCAAGAGCCCCGTTGCTTGAGTTGTCCCAGGGTTGGAATGTCGATTTTGTGTTGTCCGGAAACAGGTAAAGCTCGACTGTGTCCTTCCACGCTATCCATCCGGGTGGTTCCTTGTCATAACATACCCTGCTAAGAGTCAGTCACAGAAAAGTGTTTATAGGTTACACAACACCGACGGGGTCTGCTTCAAATCGAGAGGCTTCTTGAAGTCGGCCAAGAAATCGAGGGATTGCTGACGCGATGGCTCCACAGCCATGCACTTTTTCAGGGGGTTGTAATTGGACATAAGGGTCAGATCAACAGGCGTCTTGCAGAAGGTTCGGAGTTTGATGTAGCGTGCAGTCTTCATGATAGCTCGTTGGGCATACTAGATTAAAAGTTAGGTCGATACAACAAGTATAGGATGTGTGAACATGCATAGCGCTGTAGATGCAAATTTATTTTTCAATCACTTTGGTAATAGACGTAGAACTTACTATGGTAGGATGATCATCATGGGTCTTCCGTAAGAAATATTGTGTTTGTGGAGAGGTCAAGGGGAGGTCGCGGCGCACAAAAGTCCTCAGACATCTGATTGCGAATATAGCGTATCGCCAGTGAGTCTGTGTCGAATTGGCAACCTCTAAGATCGCGGCAACCTGTTCAACCATTTATAAGTATCCAAAAGAAGCTCGAAGTGTCGACTGACGATCTTTTCAACAACTTCATTAATATTTTGTATGCGTTCGACCCGTTTTTCTCGGCATCGCAATACCAACGAGTCCTCGCTAACATCGACTTTCAGGCTGAGTTTGAGGTGCAATAGCGCTTCGTCTAGCGATGGTGTAGGAACATCGTACACAAGGAAGCAGGGTTCTACGATGTTATTTAGACCTAGCACGCTGTCAGTATGCATACTTCCAAATGATTCAACAAATGATGCAAACAGTTCTCAAAGACGGCAGAAACACGATTTTGAATGGAAGGCTGTCAGCACTATTACGTCAGAAGAAAGAGTGTGAAAACATGGTCACTCACTTTTTCTTTGTCCTGACAAACGAAAAGGCTCTGAACAAGTTTTAAGCCCAGTCTGGGCTCTGAACAAAGAAGTAGGACATATGCTTATTGCAACGGGAAATATAGACTCACCAGAAATGGCATATCTACCAAAGACATTCGAACTAATGGTCCACAATGCGCCTTCCATGCGGTCATCGTCTGTGCCCGACTCCAGGGACTTGATAAGTACGGGAAGCGCGCGGCGACGAACACCATCATAAACCTGCAGAAGATGATTAGAATATAAACAACTGATGTCTATGATCAACTTACTTCACAGACTGAGTCTAAAAGAGATTGGCTGGCCCTAGATCACAAGGCAATGATTACAATTTACTGAGAACGGGAGTCGAAACCAACCGTCTGATCACCGCGTAGTGCCATACAGACCACTCCACAAGATCATCAATAAGGCTATCCTCTAACGCGCTGCGCCGCCGTTCTATTGAATTCCACCGCAGGCGTGATGCATGGTAGTAGCTGTGACAGCTTGTTAGGATGTTGTGCTTCATGTGAGCCACCAGACGGCTTACCGCGCCCGGCGAACATGTACAGCTCTCGGCCAGAGCTTTTGGTGGGCATATTGGCGAGCCACATTCTTCTCCGATCGGTATTGCTCATCGTTTAGGTGCAAACTAATAAACGAGGAGAATTATGTCACGCCCCAGAAAAAAGAATGATTGGTTGCACCTGTCCCTGCTATCGCCGTAGTCCAGCATATACGTCCGCATGGCCTTGATCTAAATGACATGAGGTTCGGAAAAGAAAGGACGTGGTCCAGCACTAACCAAGATGTCAACGGCATCAACTGTGCTCTCCTCACCCTGTTGGCGCAAACTTGCAGATGCATTATGCAGAAAAAATCCGAAACGGTGCCTCAACGAAGTGATGTACTGATATCGGTGATCGGTTATATCAGTTAGACAGAATCCAGACTTGATGCTCTCGATAAAGGCTATCATCTCAGGAATTTCGTCACTTGAGAATGTCGCTTAGCCACGCTGAGACAATGATTATAATACAGTAGCTTACAGAATATCACTGGTCAACGTTGCAGATGAAAGTTCGTCGGGAGTGGTGAAGTCCTTGACCAGGGTCGGAATTCCGGAGAAAGCGTTGCGGGTGAGACTTAGATGTCTTATGACCAGTTATCCATCAAGCGAGGGTCGTCAGGTGTATGTCCACATACCGGCAAAAGTCATTGCGCCACACTTCGTCTCGGAGGATGCCTAATCGAAAAGGGTTCAATAATGGATTAAAAGAAAGTCGATCTTGTTTACCAGGTGCGAGCAGGCTTTCCAGGATGGAAATGCTCGGATCCACAATATCCTTGAAGATTTGGATAGCGAAGCCAATCTCGTCGTCGCTCGGTACATGCCATGATAACTGTCCATAATTATTGATTCCTGTGAGCATATAATGGACACACAGACGAACCACGACATCTTCTGGCTTGTACAATTTGCCCCAATGACGATGATGGTTAGAGCCAAATTCTGCAAATGAAATTCAGATACTGATCGAGATTCATTCTGATTACTGACCTTCACTATTCCACTCTTCAGGATTGGCAAACTTATTCTCCAGCGGGTAGGTATGGGTTAGTGTTAACAACACACTGGAAAGCACCTTTCCGTTCCATGAATAGCCCCTCTTCGAAAATGTTTTGTCGCGAAGCAACTGTAACAGCTCCAACAACTCATCTTTGTACTTCAACACCTAAGCGCAAACCGTCGGGTTATTGGATCAGAAAGTCAACTGTGAACTTACTGCTCGACCGTCACTGCGAAAACGTGGGATCAGAAACATCACATAGCTTCAACTGAAGGACACACTTGCATATAATGCCACGTAAAATGGCAAGATCTAGAAGATGATGTTCAAACATGAAAAGATTATAGAAAAAAAATGCATATACTCCAATGTAATGTGGCATCGGAAGGAAGAGGGGATGATACGGAAGTTGTCCTCATGGAACTAGCACCATTTTCGAGCTCCACCCGGATATTTTTCGAGCAGAATGGCAAAAATTTCGCTAAGGTTTTGTCGGCGTTGGCGTTCGCAACACACTCCACAAGTTGATGGATGGCTCGTACGGCATTGGGTCGTACATTGGTGCTGGCGTAATCAAATATCATGTTCAGAACAAGGTCGTACAGCGGCTCAGACAGGTGAACGCATATTTGACTGCACGCGCCAGTCACAGCATCCACAACTTGAACTGTTGGAAAGTATTAGTCCAGACCATGTGGGTCCATACTGTTAGTGACTCGCCCTCGGTTGCTCCACCTGCCGAGCCGTCGGGCCCCTCGTCCGGGAGATTCTCTAGCAATTGAATGACTCGACGGATGAAACTGGCAACCCAGTCCGGAAGACTACCTGTTGAGTCCTGCTCGGAATTGAGACTGGGTGATATCCACGTAAATGGAGAGACTAACTCTGAGTAAGGCATCTTCCTGTTCGTCGGGAAGTCGAGATTCTATGTCGGAGAATATGCCGTCTACCTCACCAGTAGCGAATGGTGGGGGAGAGGTAGAGGTGTTTAAAACCAGGGTTGGTTCTGAATCAAGCAGGAGAGCAGACTCTTCGTTGGCGGTCAGATCCCCGAACTTGATAAACTGAGATACCTCGACTAGAAAGGATGTAGTGCAGAACTGATTTGAGGCAATCAGAAACGATTTAGCCGAGTAAGATCAAGCACTACCGTTTTCGAGGGATCATTCTATGGGGTTCACAATCAGTAATGTTAGTGTTGCCACGGGAATTATTGAAATGCATACAAGATCGATGCCTGGGATGAGGAGCTGAAGGATAGGTACAAGATATTTCCCTCCTGGGTAATAGACTTCTCTGGAAACAATGGCCGGCGCAACTGCTCCCAGTGCTTTGATGACCGCAATTGTCCGCTGGGTCTACATAGGATGCTTAATGACACGTAAGAAACAGGTTTCGAGTTGCCAGACCTCATTTAGAGCTTCTAACGATGGTACAGCTCGCTCGAGGATGGGATGTAATATGAGATCGGGTTCCATAAAGCTCATCGATTTTAAAGCACTTTGGATATTAGAAACTGTGGTAGAATCTTGGGAGAACATAGCAAGGAGCGCTACTGTTTTCAGAGATTTGACAAGTTCCCGTTTGATCAGTTTTGTCAGTCGGCGATGCTATATGAAGTTGAGTAGGAATTGAACGGTTATCTATGGTAACGAACCATCGGAGTTTTGCAATCGGGCTGACGCTCCTGATGCCACCCTGTCCATCTATCAGTGGCCAATTTACAATGGACAATCATTAAGAATTACGTTTGTTGAAGTCATATACGATATATTTGATGAACGCACTTAGCTGAAGACAAAGGAAGGAAGTCAACCAAAAACGTTATGCAGTCAAATTCCAAGCCAAACATACATCATTAGTCCAAGGTCCAGAATTTGAAGGATGGAAAAAGCTTTCAGTAGATGCGATCAGTCTCGCCAATGAATCCAATGCTCTCGAACCACCCAGATACGTTCGTGCACCTTTCTTTCCCAATGACGCAGAAAGATATTCACCCAGCGTGCTTGTTTGGATTTGAGGAGTATTTGTCCCAGACGGTAATGGCGAAAAGAGAGGGGTGGGCGCATTAGAAGCTGGGACAGGCACACTATCTGGCGCCATCGAATATACAACAATGCGGGCCAAAGACACTGATGATTGACAGTCAGAATGATCGCAAGGAACGGTAGTCAGAAAAATCACGAACTTATTCTCCAACGTGGTTTGGGCAATCGTCCTATCTCAAAACCGGCCTCGCTGTCCGCAGACGGACCGGTTGTAAGCGATCCAGCATCTGCAAGTGGAATTTCTGGCAATGATTTGAATGATGAGTACGGAATCAAGGAGAGTTATTGTCAACCATACCCATGGAGGCTAAGCATTTGCACATCACAAGGTGCCATTCATGCTCGGAAAATATTCCAACATCTTTGTAGATTCCTGACCATGCTGCGTTATCTGGAAGATCCTTGCAAACATCTCCAGACCAGTCAGGTCTGCCTTCATCTTCTGACCTTTCATCATCTGGAATTTCAGCAACCTTGCGTGGATCACTAACTTCAGGAGCGACATGCATCTCCGTCAACTTTGATAGGAATTCCAACATCCGGTCATCATACATGTAGGAGTTGACTGATTCCCACATCCGAAATAACATGGGCAAGTAATGTTGTGGGTGAGTGAGAGGTAGGAAAGTTAACAGGTAATACTGGGGTCCAAGAAGGCTCTGACATCGTTCGTAAGCACGGAAGAGTTTCTTCCAAACGGATTACTCACATCCAGTTTGCTCCCATCAATAAGAGGCACAAACGTGGAAAGCATCTCTTCAATGGCAGCAGGATGGAAGAACCTTCGTGCATGGTCGGCGAGATACCCCATACACCATGATAATTGTCTGCAGCTCAACTATATCAATGGTGTTTGCTAGGAGACAGCTTCGAAACATACGTGTATTCAAACTGCCTTCTGGTCAGAAATAGGTCTGCCTTCAGTATATTGTAGATGGGCTTCCATGGGAGCCTCATATCGTCAACGGACAGTTTTTTCTTGGATTTTGTCAGGGCCTGAAAACCGTCGACGCACGTGGCCACCAATTGCGTCGACATGCCTGGGATGGTGCTAACATGGAAGTATACCTTCGCAAGTTTGATGCGTATATCTTTCGGGATAGGACATTTTAACATACGCCAGCTGCGAATAACGTTCACTCGACTCCCCCACAGAGCTATAAAATGTGACTCACTAAGTTAACATGCTGTCCCACTGAAGTAGTCCCACATCATAATCCCTCGCTTCCAAGCACTGTGTTATGCGTAAAATGATGAGGTCGAGCATCTCCATCATCTTCGAATAGGGCTCTGTTTCGTAGGGAAGGGATTGTCCGTATGCATTAAACTTCTGCATGTCAGTGTCGGTTGGGATATGCGAGAGTGTTTTTGCGCCATTGACGCTCAGCCTGGACATGTCCGGCAACTCCATGTTGTTGTTCGGTGATGGCAGGACGAAGAGTGGAGTGCGATTGGAGTTAGCAGTGGGATACATAAGCATATATTTTGTCCGCGGCGTCACTTGCTCCACTTTAAGTCATAAAATTGGGGAGATCAGTAGCAGCGCAGATGAACCAGGTTGCAAATTAACGATCGACTTTAATTACGTGGTTATAAGTGAAACTTATGTTATGGACCCGAAGGCTACGTCCTGCATCTCCAGCACCACTCGCTCGCGCACCATATCCCAAATACCATTTCGTTGCGCTCTCACTTCTCCAAGGCCCTCCCGAATCTCCTGCAATCGTTCTACATACTCGCGACCATCATCCTGCAATTCATGGAGCGTCGCCAATGATTTTTCCAAACTCTCCAGCTGCATTTCGGGTGAGGCGAAATGGGATGGTTCAAAGACTGGCGGTCCTCCGTTGGTGTATGACAGTAAAAAAAGTTTATGAATTGGTAGAGTTAGGTCGGGTGCGCGTGCAAGTCTACGGCTTCGGTCATCTTGTTCCTCGGCGTCAAGCTCCTCCTCTTCGCGTTTAGGAACAAGGGATGTTTCTCCAGGGCGGTGGTCAGGATCTTCACTCATAACACGCCACAACTTTCCTAACGCCCTCTTCATAATCGCTTCACCTTCGATCAGCCCATTCGTCGCGTGTTCCAACTCATCCAACAAGCTTGAACGGAAGGTATGAGTTACGGCTTTGTCCATAACAAACGACGAGTAGGTCATATGATTGGATATTGGCGGAGGATAGGGTGACATGAGAGGTGGGGATGGAGAACGAGAAAGGTGGGGCAGAGACGGGGGAGACATGGAACGCCGCTCCTGCGGGAGCAACAGCTTTATACGTTTTCTAGCACGTTCCTCCGCCTGTCGATACATTCAAAGTGAACCACAGTGAACAACAACCAGCACTTACGTCCCAGTCGTCCATTCCCGGACCCCATGGTGTAATCTTACCACGACGAACCCATCGTGCGCCTCTGACCGTCTTGTTTCCCCAATTCCCGACCTCTGAACTAACATGCAGGTCCTCCTCTGCCGAGCTGTAGCCATGAGAAGGATAATACCAACTATTTTGGTCACTCAAAGGAAGCAAAGGCAGGTCATCGCTATCGCCATTGTAAGTCAAGCTACTTGGAAGACGCGGAGACATACGTGAAGTATTCTTGATGTGAAGAGCGTTGGTTCATGATCATGCAATCTCAGTGAACCTTCCGTGACTCAAGTTAGTGGCTAGAACGCCCCGATTACATAACCGACCTCGCAAACACAGTTTTAAAAATAACCAGTACGCTTGCATACTTCATTAGTAACGATGAACATGAACCACAGGATCGATGGCGATTAGAACATGCTAGACTCGGAATACGATCACTTGGCCAGCTAATGCATCACCGTGCACGCGGCCGCGACGTGCAGTCACAAAAGCCGATCTCCTCAGCCAGTATATGTAGTCAAAAGTACGGGAACCATTGCAACCGCTCACTGAAGATGTTCGTGGAATCGACCATTCAAGGTCCTTCCATGCTTCATTCGTAAAATCCATCAACTTTCATTTCTTCCCTCTCCTCTTAGCTCACCGCAAGAGCTCCACTCAAGCGGAGTAGATACGCAGGACAGGAGATACGCAAAATCTCCATCGTGACCTGATTCATCTCGAACCAGAACAAAACGGCTTCGCGCTCCGCTGGCCCGTTGGGATACTGAAGCAGCGCGAGTGCGGATTCTGCGGAATCTATGTGCAATGTCGCAAGATCTTTATCCCTTACACAAGTATTTGGGCGGTACCTGGATTATCTGATGTCCTTGACGAAGTAATGCATCAATTTACGGCGCGTTTCAACGCCTCGAAAATACTATCTGGCCAGAGGCTGCTGTTTCGTTTTTTTTTACGTAACATATCATGTAACTGTACTCTGCCCGAAACTATCAGCCATTTAAATTTGGCGGTAAAGAATATTGTTCAGGCGGCCCGTTCAGTCGTGACCTGTAAGGTATACGAATCCAAATTTTAATCAAAGTACTCGGCGTACATTGCAGGGGGGAGATTGCACGGCCATTCGCCACCTAGAATCGTCTGCTCGAATAATTCCTCACAGCAACGAAAGAGATCCATGGAAGCACGAGCCATCTCGAGCTGGGGAATGCCTGTGTCAGTCACACTACTCATTTGGAAACCGTAAAACTTGGCTCACCGGATTCTCGTGGTCCATTCCAACGTTCCTGCCCATGAATAGGTGAACCAGCGTAGGAAGGCTGATAACGGATCGGCTTCTTAGTTTCTTACGAAGAGGGCGAAACAACGCGAGGTCGCGCGTCAATAAGGTCGAGTGTGATAATCCTAAAACCTTAACGAAAACCTTCGGTTACCAATTTGTCTGACCGAGGTAAAGACACACTGATAAAAAGTTCCATAAACTATGTCCGACCAGAATTTTATTTTGGATAAGACCCGCCACCTGTAGTTGAATATCTCGGAAATGTGGGGCTGCGAAGGAGTTAATCCAACCACTGAGAATTATCGCAAGATCGTACACACCGTTCGCAAGGTGCGAATACTGTATACCAGTCTCCGCCACCCTATAGTCCTCGATTGCATGGCTGGGATAGAAGGTTATAAGCGACTGGGGGCTCAGATACATGCATGAACTGACGTGGGGCGGACATACGTGTCCAGGATCGCTCCGCCTCTATAATCAACTATAGATACCCGGCTATGGGAAATAGATATAATGGATCCTGAGAACGCCGCCGAGCTGACTTACGCTACCATAGGAACCTTTTCGGAGCGACTATTGTTTGCAATGGCGCCGATGTACACAACTACGGCTGCGACTGCGACATATCTGCACTCGAAATATCAGGATGAAGACCAAAGCATCATTTACGAGGATATATACTCTTGAGGGTGGCATATTCTGAAAACGCTCTGGGGGAAAGCCTGAGATCCAGCAGAGGCCTGCACTGTTGTTGCCTCAAAACAAGGACGAAAAGAATCGAGAGTTTCTGAGGATCGATACATGCATCGACGAAGTTGGAGTGCTCGAAGACGAGGTGAACGAATCACATCCTCCCGTACTTGAAGACACGACACGAGCGAGATCCCATGCGAGAAGTGGCAGTCAGATATTGGCTCTCGTCGACGTCACTGTGGAAAAACGTAGTAGTCTAGCATTGGTGATATTCAGGAACCAGCACAAAAGCGACGTGAATCCGAGGGACAGTTGATGACAGCATACCACTGTCGCCTACCAGATCCCATATTCGCAAGCAGTCTATGGGAAGAAGGATGCTGGAACTCAGGGTAAACGGTGACACAGATTGGTCGGGCGTGGCTTGACAGGTTGGCAAAGCAGAAGCGCAAGAAGGCACACATAGAAGTTCCAGGGAACGCACAGTCCAATCAACGATGTCAACTGTAAATAGTACAACTCGCATGGCAATTGCAGGTTGAACCAGCCACGATCGGCTAAACAGAAGCAGCAGAGGGAATTGGAGACATCCAGATTCGCATATACATACATGTTAAAATTAAGCTTTATGCCTTGGCTTCGAATGCTGCACTGGATATAGTATGCCTCATACCTGCAGAATGCATTGGCAATCGAATACTCCAATAGCGGTACCGAGAAACTCACCGTCTATTAATTCTAGGAGCCCTACATAAACTAAGGCACGGGAACACCCTTTTGGCTCTTATCTACACGATTTAATCGAGAACCTTCCTTTCGGGCGACGTTTGCCTGTTCAAAGCTCCCCATCCCATGGAGGCCCCAACGACCCATCATGTCCTTATCCTACTATACATCAGAACATAGTAAGCCTATACGCAAACCTCACTTACCTCATCCCATGGCGAACCTACGGGAAGCATATTAGATCAAGAGTTCAAGATTCAAATGTCGAAAACTTACAAGGGGTCGTCAGCATCTGTTCTCCCGTGAAAACAGCATTCGCGCCAGCCATAAAACACATGGCTTGCTGTGATTCCGCTAGAGTGTTTCTTCCTGCCGCCAGGCGGATAATGGTCGTAGGTAGAACGATACGAGCTGTAGCTATCGTGCGAACTAGAGTATGGTACGGTACCGGCTATAGTGCGAAAACATTTAAAAAGAAAGGCAAATTGGAAGCTAACTTTGCTGACCTCGTTTCCTTCCAATGGTGTCCCAGGAATAGGGACTAAAGCGTTGACAGGGAACGACTCGGGGTGTTCTGGCATGCTAGACAGGTTTCAAATGAGGGTGAACATCCTTTAGGGCAGAAGGAAGGACGTTTTTACTTCGAAACCTCCCAGATCAACCCCACACGATCTTCGTTCGACTCCCCAAGCCCAAGAATGCCACCAGAACAGACACTGATGCCGGCGTCACGGACCGCACTGATGGTATCCAATCGTTCATCGTAAGATCGTGTGGTAATGACCTTTGAGGGGGTTGTGATACTTAACTGATTTAGGTTGTATTGAGCGAGAACTTACCTGTGGATAAAATTCTCGCGATGTGTCGAGATTGTGGTTATAGGCAGTCAATCCACTGCGAGCACAAGCTAGGCCATCTTCACGGTTGCAGCAACAAGGAGTACGCACGCTTCTTTCAGCTGTCGCGCCTGTTCAGGCGAAAGCATGCCCAGAGTTGTACAAACTTCCATCCCCATCCCGCGGACTTCGCGGACCATTTCTAAGATTCTTTCAAAACCTCTTTTTCTCCCAGCGAGGTCTCGCCATGCCGCTCCCATGCAAAAACGAGTGCTTCCATTCTCCTTCGCCTTCCGAGCGGCTTCTAGCACAGGCTCGAGCTCCACCAAACGAGAAGCCGTCGTAGGAGTGGAATATCGTGATGATTGAGAGCAGTACGAGCCTACGATATGATCAGTAGATGTGCTGAAGATCAGAAAGAGTGCCTACAGTCCTCAGAGCACCCTCCAGCTGTTTGAAAGCGACAGATCAGCTATGGGGGGATAATGGGGTGCTGAGAACACACTCTTAATGTTCATGAGAGTGCATAACTGGATCTTGCTAGGATCGTGATGCTGTCGATGTACAGAGGCGGCACGGAACACTAAGTCAAGCAAAGGACCCTCGTATATGGCCTGAATTTCTGGTTTGGCCCAAGTGCGAGGTCGGGCATTGTTAGAAGCATGAGTAGCCAAAGTTCGCCTGAGCTGTAGAGCTGGGATCGAGCGAAACATAGACGTACAGCGGAGAGCGAGATGGAAAGGACCCCCGCATGAACTTGAAATCAAATCAGAATCTGCTCATTATGTAACAAGCTTACGGAGATAGTGTGGTATTAGTGAAGAGTCTCAAGTACAACGGCAAGCGTTCCACGCATGTTATATTAGATAAACTAGTGATTCCAGCACCATACATCTGTGTACGGCGTATCATGGACGACAGTGGTAGCAAGGATGAACGAACAACACGTTATGACGGTGTACTAAGAAATGGTGTCTGAAGGGGTCAACGGCATTAGATCAGAACCTTACAGTAACGAACTTGCAAAAAAAGTACAACAGTGATAACAGTGATGCAGGAATAACATGCTCTGAAAACAAGAATGGAAAATGCAGGTAAATGATATATGTGATGTCGTAAATCGTACAAAATGGTAACGTGGATGGCGTCGAAGGGTGAAAATAAAAGGTCATTGAAGGAGTCGTATGCGTCAAAGTTGATTCCAGATCATTTATATTGCATGTTTAAGGGCGGACAGACCGCGAGTAACTGACTGGTTTCATAACGGGTTTGGATCCCGTGTTCGATTTGATGGTGCTGGATCCACCACCGCCAAGCATCACCCCGCCAGTCAAGACTGTGGTCTTTCCGCCATCGTAAGGAGTGACTTCCGTTTTACTTGTGTCCACAATGACACGAGTTTGCCTTGCCCTCTCGCGATGGGACTGTTTGTCGTACAAGGCAGGAGAAGATGATGTTGACATAGATGTGACTGAGCCGGAGGACACCGCAGATGCAAGTGAAAAGCCAGAGCTTGAATCGGACGAGCGGGAACTGGAGCGTGAGTGGGCAGGGGATGATGATCTGAAGGGAGGAAACGGCTGCGTCCGAATAGGATGTACCCACATGGGGGAGGTGACTTCGTCAGTGATCATTGCGAAGAGCTTCTCATCGTCCTCGTGGTCTACCTCCAAAAGTTGCTGAGCCAATGTCTTCGTTTGTTGTTTGGGACGAGTTATTGGCGTTTGCATGGATCTGTGGAGTGATGGCTGAACGGCAAGACCAGCAGAAGCTGGCTTGTCAATCCAGACAGTGCTAAACTGCTTTTCGTGAGTGCCGTACCGGACAGAAACACGGCCGGGGTCGATGAAGAGGTCAAACTCGCGACCGCCTAAGAGGGCGATCCAATCGAACCACTGTACACCAGAAGCAAGGCAAGCTGAGTAGATGATAGAGGGAGGCAAGCAGCCTGGGGAAAGAGTAATACCCCGGCGAGTTGAATGGTGGAGGGGATCTCTCGCGGCCCAAAGTGGGGCGAAGTGGGTTGTGAGGTTCGCCTGAAGGACGGACCGCAATTTGATGACCGCAGTTTCAGGATACGAAGAAATGAGAGGGCAAGTTAGGAATGTGATAGCATGTGCAACAGTAAGAGAAAGATTTGCAGAGATGGAAGTGGCTGCAGCCATGGCAATAACTGGTCGTTTAAAATCGTGAGATGGCGGAGCTTTTGAAAGTGAAAGGCTATTCGACCGGCGAAACGTCGAGGAAGTGGGAAAGATGCACGAAAGCGAGATAAAAATAATAGAAATCGAGGCTGTTAAATACAGCAATGGGAGTAGATCTGAATACAGAAGTCAGTGATCATGACTGGTAACGGAGGCTGGAGGATCTAACCTAACGAACTAAGTCAAAAGAACGAGAATCAGCAACACTCTAGAACGAGAAGACAAAGAAACAACTAACGCGATGTGGGAGTATTAGGGATGGGACTGGGGAGAACTGGGTCAAGTCCAGCCTGAACTGTGAGGGAAATGAAATGCTGGAACACGAGTCAGGTTTGATTATAAGTAGACAACGAACATCAAATAAAGCTGTGATCTCAATAACGATAGACCATCCCTCGGATTACTGTTGTTCTGAAACGAGGCAAACAAAAAAGCTCAGGTATGGAAATGTGACGGTTGACAGCTTCCAAAGTCAAGAACAAAGACAATTGTAAAGTACACGTGCAGATGGCAATACCCGATAGCGGCCCATCCTGACTTCTATCTGTTTAGAATTACAGACCAGACAATAAAGACTCTGCGCCTTATTCCCGACCATGTCATGGCACTACCACATGTTGTTGAAACGATCAGACTTGATCGATGTCCCGCTCTTTCTCGAAATGATATCGTCCTTGGATTTTCAAATGGCTTTAGCGTGAGACCAGGTGAAGTTTCAAAGTCCGGCCGGAAACTTAAACCTTATTCTTGCTGTATACACAAGTCACCTTCCAGCCACCAAAAACTCATTTCTACTTGAGTATCATCCACTCAAAAACATGGTAGGTTCATCACGCGCCCCGTCGTTGTGAGCCGCTCTTTATCGAACTGATTGTTTCCTACTTGACAGACTCTCGCTGTCGATCTCCTTAACCCTTCCGCCGAGTACGAGAAAAGTCAGCACAAGCTCAAGCGACTCGTGCAGTCACCGAACTCATATTTTATGGACGTCAAATGTCCTGGTACGTCTCTCTTCTCAACCTGCTATTCGCCGCAGAGCAGCTATTCAAGCACCTCACCCCAGGATGCTTCGCCATCACAACTGTTTTCTCACATGCACAAACTGTCGTTCTATGTGCCTCATGCTCAAGTATCCTGTGCCAGCCTACGGGTGGTAAGGCAAGATTAACAGAAGGTGTGCATCGCTTTAGCCATGCATATTCGTCTTTAAAATCATATCTGCAGGTTGTTCGTTCCGTAGAAAGAACTAGTTCATCTCATGTGTTCCAATCCCGTCTACCCTACCCGAGTGCCCATCATCATTATCAAGTTCGTCGCGCAACATTCGATTGTAATCTGTACTGTCTACGCAGTATGACTCCTTTGGATGCTAAAACATCCGATCATGCGTGAGACCGCCCATAACAGGAACCCACCATTAAGAGGTGTAAAATCCATGTGGTATGCTCCGATTGGAGTTGTAGTTTCTTGCCTGTTTGTAGTTACTACAATACTCTTGGTACATCTACAACCTCGAAACCACTCCCGAATCTCCCAGCCCTCGTATGTTCGCTCGGACGACGCCTTCTTGTGATGTGACTGCCACCAAAACTCCGTCACGAGTATACATCTTGTGACCTGAGCTTATCGCAAAGCCTGTAAGGAGATGAGAAGAACGTACCCTTCCATGCATGATACCTCTACCAGAACCGGTCCTTGGCGAAACCATCTGTATCATCGTATTATGTGTGTAGCATAATAGACGAGGCAAGGATGGCTTACGACATGAAGTAACCAATCCCCACAATCGAAGTCATTGCTTGTGAGCGTACAGTGATTAATGATTATGATGACGGTGGTGCCTAGACTTACTTGTAGAAATAGATAGAGTGATCTAAGGTGGACTAAAATACCGAGTCAGTATTTGAGTACGAGAGAACTTGGTGACGCACGGTCATGCCGACTGCATCTGGTCCGTTCCCACACCTCTGAAGCCCCAGCACCCGAGCTGCAGTCGAAATACTTTGAAAAGACGCAGTGTGAATCAGGAGGGAACCACACGGAGGTAGTAATTGCGCACAAATGCAGATCCGAGATATAACTGAGTATACACTGATGAAATTGTAGCTGTGACTTCCTATCCATCAAACACCAGGTAGAACGCATGCTTGCCTTTTGGAAAGGGGCTTCATATTTCGGAATATCACGCGCTTGCATCCAGTACATGTAGCGTATAGTTCCATCCTCTGAAATGTCATGTTCTCGAGCTCCTTTGATGGCAATGGGGCTCCGTAAGCGTTCCTTCGACACTCCCAAGTTAGTGACCTACGTAGAACATGCGGGCGCGCTTACCGATATGATATCCCGATAGATTTCTTTCAAACGAGCAGACGGTTTTTCCGACTCTAACAGACGAAGATAGTGGGTTTCTTCAAATTCACATTCTTCTGGGGTCGGAACAGCTGGCATGGGCCACTGGTGAGAGGGTTGCCAAGGTTCTGGTTTTTGGAATGAGCACATTAGCACAAAAATAGCCTTTCCGTTTTGAATCGCTTTGACAGAACGAGTGACAAATGAGCGTCCCTGTCGTACAGGATCGACATGATAAATGATAGCAGTGGATGGTGATGCGCTCAGAAGAAAGTAACACTGCAGAGAGGTTATTGAATTGAGTTTCTTGTTATCCCCCTGGGACGTACATGTAGGGACTACCTCACTTCTAGTTAGCAATGCGAGGTGTTTAGCAGGATTGGACTGACATGTAACGCGAACGCTGGGTCGACGCAATTGGTCGCGGAGACTAGTGCTTGGCTAATCACCTGTCTGATAAAAGCTACTATGTTAACCTTGACTATTCCTGCAGGCTGTCCTGAACTCACCCTCCAAAAACGCCTCTGGAGCGAGCAGGAAGCCAAAGAGACTTGGACCGGAAGAGGTTCACGTCAAGCCGCTCAACTTCCAGAGACGTGGATATCTGCTCATGCTCTGACTGGTTAGCATCGGCCACTGGCATGGCGTCAATGACGTTCACACCAAGGCTGGCAAGTTTCTATACTGGTACTCGGCTACTAATACTTAGCTTGTGATATAGTAACCGGTCCGACCTTTATATTTGGGTTGCTCTTGTTACAGTTACTGTTATTATCTCCAGCTCTGCGATTTATGTACGTTTAAAAAACCTCAACATCTATTGTGAATCCACAACTATGACAGACTTGTTGCCCGATACCACCAGTGACCTCCGGCTGCCCAAAGACGTGTTTATGTTCTTCATCCTTTCTTCTTTGCCAAACGCTTTCTTTCGTCCGCTTCCGCAAGTCTCGCAAACCTTGCTCAAATTTTTTGTTCTTCTTTTTCTTTTTCTCAACCATACGCCGCTCGTATTCTGCATCCAAAGCTTCCGGAGTCCCCCACTTCTTCCAAGCAAAGTCCTCGACTTGACATCGAAGGAAAAGCATCATGTTTGCAAAAGTAGATTTATGAGGATTCGCTTTCAGTAGGTGGGGCATAAGTTCTTGATCGCGCAGTTCAGCTAATGAGAACCAAGAGCGGTTCATACGTGGCCACCAAGAGTGTATCCGAATGCAATACTTACCGTCAGTGAGGAGATAATCCTGTCATAATGTTAGCACTGGTCCTTTGAGAGATCTATACGATATACTTCTTTGCATTCCGTTTTGGTTAACAGACTGTACTTCTCAGGTTTCGCGTTTTGACACTTCTTACACACAAGGCAACCAAAAACCTTTCTGTACGCCTGGTCGATGTCCATTGATTGGCATTCGCTGCACTTTGGATTGAGTGACGGGTCCAGGTACATAGCTTTGCAGCAGATTAGAAGCAAGTCAAGAATACAAAAACATAAGCTTAAGACTCACGGGGCTCTAGATTTTGTACAGTCCGTTGTCTTTCCCTTTCCTTCTCTTTCCGCCGAACGGTGTCGTCAATTTCCTGTCCATCCTCCAACAGAAAGCCTCCTTTGGAGTTGACCATTTTGGACAGATCGTACTCAAAGTATTTGCCGAGTCGATAATCACGTCTAAGAGGTTTCTTCGAGACATCAGTGGGGGCGGTTGGGGAGTTTGAAGACGCAGGGATGACACTCAGGGGCCGCTTCTGATTCAAGTTGAGTGACGTAGACGTAGAAGCCTCCTGCTCTCGTTCGCGCTGGTTAGCCTTGGCTAGCGGGATGACCTTGGATGGTAAACAGCAAATTCATACGGAGAAGGGTTCCTACCTTTCAAACGGTTGGTCTCGATGCGTTTGACCTGCTCAGGAGTTAGCAGAGAAGAACCAGTGTCTAATGCACGCGGCGGCGGCGTGACAGGACGAGATGTGGCGTCGTCCATTGCGTATAGAGATGTATAGCTGCGGCACCCAGACCTAATGTGGTTTCGTTGTTCGAGGGGTCCTGACTCGGTATCGTTTGTTTTAAAAGATCATATGTTACGTAATGCACGCGACATGTAGCAACTTAAGGATTTGAACTGGAGGGCTCATCTACTACCATATCACGCTTTGTCGCTTCATCGTCGTGAAGCTCACTCGTCCCGTTATCTGTTGGTGGCGATCCTGATGTGTCTATGTCCATTTCCGATGGACCGGCAATCGTCGTTGACAACATCCGAGCAGCAGTGTTGTGTCCGCTCGGTCCAGCGCCGTGGGTTGCTGCTGTTCCTGAAGTCATTATGCCTATTCCCATCCCAAATTTCCGACCTGATCCACCGTCGCTCCCATCTTGATCTCGATGACGTGCGTGATTTCTGCGCCTACCTTCGCCTTCGTCGTCCGAGTCCGACAATTCACCATCTGCCTGGCGGCGGGAGTCTAAAAGCCGTTGAGGTCGTCGGTCATCCGGTGATTCAAAGTCCTCATCTTGATTTGGATTCTCCAGAATGTCATCTATGGGCATGGAAGGAATATCTACGCATCATGTAGAAGTAGATTTTGATGAACCAAGAAAGAACCAACCTGTCATCTGGACGCTTGGAGGCCCCCCTGTATGCCTCAGATTTTCCATTACAATTCGTTTGACGCGCTCGAGATATGCAGGCGTGTTCATGTCTTCTGTATTTGAGGATTTGACATCTAGTTGGTAATCTGGTCCAAAGTACTCGTAGTATTCGTTTACGGGAATCTCTGGTCAGCCTCGTGAGCAAGTGTAGCAAGACAAAGTTACCAGAGCGTTACCTGGGCCGAGCTCCACACCAGCAGCTAAACCGGTTTCGTAAGCCCACGCACGGCTGACATTACGCATTGTGTATCCGCCACCCCCAAGGAGTAGCAACGGCTTGTTGAATGACTTGACAAACTTGACACAATTGGCATGACCTGGCTCGTCTGAGTATGTTTCAGTTATCGGGAAAGAAGGTCTTCACAAACCCCGCATGGAAAGATTAAGGCACCCTAGTTTATCACCCGACAACGAGTCTGTGCCACATTGCAGAACGATGGCCGAAGGGTCATACGACTCCATCACTTGCTGGATGACCTGGGGTATTCAATCTCAGCATTCTATCACTTAGTGATGATCGCTTTTCCATACTGGTTCAAAAACGGACTTGTAATTCTCATCAGAGATCCCGTCTCTCAGAGGGAAGTTAAGAGCATAATATTTGCCCTTCATAACCCCGACATCCTAATCTGTGTTCAGTAGAGGGAATTCATATAACGTGCATAGGACCTCACGCGAAGTTCGCCTGTTCCAGGAAAGTATTCTCCATACTTATGGAAGCTGACGGTCATGACTCTGTCGGTCGTGTAAAATGCTTCTTCCACGCCATCTCCATGGTGCACGTCGATGTCAATGTACAATACTCGATTGTGATATCTGTTCGATTGTCATCAATATAAGTTTAGCAACGAGTGACAGTATATACCGCAGAAGTTCGAGGATACCAAGGACAATATCTAATACAAGCCGTTCAGGTTGAGATGTCGAGTTCAAAGAGTATTGCCCAACCGTTGACGTAACAGAAACCGCTGGCTTCGCTTTTCTTCGCATGGTGAAGACCTCCAGCCCAGTTGACCGCAATGTCACATTTATCGCGACTAAGCCGGGCAGCACCCTCTATATAAAAGCAGAGAAGTAACCTATAGCCGCAATGATAGATCGAAACCCACCCATTGACCCGCCCGCTGAGATTGAGCAATAATCAAAGAGCCCATCGAACACGGGACAGTCATCACCGACGTTATCTGACTGGGTAAGCTGCACATATGGGATTATCAAGAAACTTACATTTGTGTTGCTCTTTTACAAACAAGTTCATGTTGCTCGGAGTTATGCGACTTAAAAAGTCAACGTACTCGTCTGAGTGAAATTGCGTCATTTCTCGTTTTGTTGCAGGTTTAGCTCGCTAGATGCCAATCCAGCTACCAATGAAGATGGGAAAGATTAGTGACGAAATTTTCTTACAAAAATTTCCATCTTCTTGTATAAGCCATAATTCATGACGAGGGAATGGCACATCCGTATTCGAGTTGGTTTCATCCTTAAGGGTTACGAGAAGAATTGAGTACAATCGCAACTGAAATGCGAAACTTACGGGTGGCCCGGCCCATAATGAAACCCCCCAATGTCGGAATCAAAAAAATAACACTGCATATCGAAGCGATAAGCCGCGCATGAGAGTTGGAGAAAAGCGTCCAACATACAACACGTCTCTTGTGATTTTCACCCTCCACGGGCATCATTTTATCTGACATGGTGGGAGATTGGAGCTCTGAGCTATAATTTCATCAGCAGTACCTAATATATGTAAGGCTAGATAGTGAGAGCAGGGAGTGACAAGATAAATGAGTTCAACAAGACTCGATCACTCGTACTTCGACCGTCCACGTGATGCAATTTGGCAAAAGTTCCTGAAGTCAACAAGGAATGTCAAGGACGTGTATACGTTATATATACAGTTGGTATACAGAATGGACTCCGAATTGACAACTGATATCATATTTTTGCTTTCCCCAGAGGAACTTCTCGACCTGTGCAGATACCAGCGGTTAGAACAAAGACCTTGAAGATCTCCGAGTCTACTTTCCTTGATGCACTAGTGTCGAAGGTGCAAAACCGAAGTCCTCAGTAAGCTGAACATTCTGCTGCAAAAATCAGAAACCAGATCGATGAGCATAAGGATACTGACGAGTTCTCCTGCAATCACGCGTATCTGTGAGACAAGTGAGTTACAACGTGGCATCAGAATTCAGACGAATTATCCATACCATTGACCAATGGTGAACGCAGTGAAGAGCCGCAAACCACAGCTATTTGGTATGTCAGAAACGTTTGATGTGAGATTGCTAGTTCTCATACTTCTCGCCCGAATGTTGTCTCAAATTGTTGTGGGTAAGGGGTAACTGCGTGGAGGGTTATAGGTGCATTCATTTGGGTGCTTGGGACGACCGTTTCAATAAGTCGTATTGCTTCAAGAAGGGCTTCTCGTGCAGCAGAGCGACTACTTTCCATTGGTGTATTACGACTTCGCTTGTCGTAAGAGAGAACATGGGGAGGCGACGATGATATGCACTTCACAAGGAGAACAAAGTGATCACGGGCATGACGTAGGTGTTTCCCTGCGGTCGGGAAGTGGGGTCAGTGGCAAACATGTTTTAGGCAGACAGACTAGGTGTACCGATAGTTGACCCGGGTAAAAACTTGGAGTGTGTGGTGAGTTGGTCGTCCGATGTGAGATGATTATCGAGGACGTCAACGGCTTGCAATAAAACAATTTTAGAGACAGACAGCAGTTGCGTCAGAGAAGTGACAGCCCCATTCGATACTGCAAGCCCGGTGTGACCGTTATTAGAGGACATGGGTGTACTAGACAGAGTGGCGGATTCGACATGCATGTTCGGGTACAATGGAAAGCCAACTCAAAGTCAAGGAATGGGAGATGGTAAGTACTAACAAGCGGAACTGAATCCTTATATATATACATGGCAAATATTACACAACTGCAACGCATGTCAAACGAGCCCCACTATAAGAACCCGGGTTGGACCCAGCACGAGGGGTTTTTAATTATTCCTCTGCCTAATTTCGGGAAAACCCAAGATGGGGGTAGGTTGCCCGAACTCAAGGCGAGAATTTGCCTTCAATCTGACAGAGTTTTCCGCACC
The DNA here is from genome assembly GCA_003316345.1 of Tricholoma terreum. Lineage (NCBI taxonomy): Eukaryota > Fungi > Basidiomycota > Agaricomycetes > Agaricales > Tricholomataceae > Tricholoma > Tricholoma terreum. Next base: position 35,564 of record QFEU01001387.1, on the reverse strand, counting down.
AAAGTCGAAGAACGGCAAAGGGGGTGAGAGACAGGAAGAAAATCAAAGTTTTGTCGACCGTCATCGTCGCTCTGTCCAAGAAAATTTCCTTCATGTATGACTGGTTTTCACGCTGCTGCTGACTAAGCAACGCGGCGACCCTCGGAGAGTCGAAATCAACTCGAGGTTGGAACCAAAATTATCGTATTTCAAAATGCTGGCTGTACGAAAAGTGGGGTTTTTGTGTCGCGTATGTCTTTGATTTCAATCTTCTTTCTCGCCTAACACGTTTTTAGGCGGCATCTGCAGGTCAGAGGCGCTTTCTGTCCATTCATGAGTATCAGTCAATGAACCTCCTCAACTCTGTGAGTGTAACTTATGCCCCGCTTTGCCATGGAATTAATCTCCGCCCCACAAAGTATGGGATCCCTACACCTAAGAGTGTCTCTGCAAAGTCCCCACAAGAAGCCTTTGACGTTGCCCAGAACTTTGGTGCGCAGTATATGACTTCTTCCTGAACATCGAAGCCAATTACGTGTCATAGGTCATGACCGGCTTGTCATAAAGGCCCAGGTTCTTGCAGGCGGTCGTGGAAAGGGAAAATTCAACAATGGATTTCAAGGTGGTGTCCATATGGTCGACAGGTAGCCCCATCTTGTTTTTGTGTCATGTTTTACCTCTGATCGTGGCAGTCCTGAGCAAGCCAGAGACTATGCATCGAAAATGATTGGCTCTTCTTTGATCACGAAGCAAACGGGTGCTGAAGGCCGGGCCTGCAACGCTGTGTGTCTCGCTGTCTTTGCATGCCCTAAATGTATCTTCATGCCCCAACTAGGTCATGCTGGCGGAACGTCGCACAGTTGCTCATGAATACTATGTTGCCGTCCTTAACGACCGGGTCTCACAAGGCGTCGTCCTCGTCGCGTCATCTCAAGGCGGGATGAACATAGAAGAAGTTGCAGCTAAAGATCCAGAGGCTATCATAACCACACCAATTCATTATGCTAAAGGGCTCACTAAAGCAGATGCCATCCAAGTTGCTCAGAAGCTGGGTTTCAAGGACGAGAAGACACAGTCAGATGCGGCGGATGTCTTCCTCAATCTGTACAAGATATTTAAAGACAAAGACGCTACCCAGATTGAAATCAACCCCATGGCCTTGACTACTGATGGCGCAGTTCTTTGGTATGTCCATACTTTCCGACGTTTCTGTTTGTTCATACCGCCCAGTATGGACGCAAAGTTCGGATTCGACGACAATGCGGAATTCCGTCAGCAGGACATCTTCGCACTACGGGATATCTCCCAAGAAGAGCCATCAGAAGTAGAGGCTCAGAAAGCCAATCTCAATTTTATTAAGCTCGACGGGAGTATTGGCTGCCTGGTTAATGGAGCGGGTCTCGCTATGGCTACTATGGACGTCCTTTCACTCCATGGTGGCCAGCCAGCCAATTTCCTTGATGTCGGAGGGTGCGTTTTTCCAGAACCTGGCATGTGAAAGCTTTACCCACCTGCATCACAGAGGGGCTACTCCCGAAACCGTGAAAAAGGCTTTTGAAATTCTTCTCAGGGATCCCAAAGTGAAGAGTATCTTCATCAACATCTTCGGGGGTATGTTGACGGATATAGCTGCGGACATATTGCATAACTTTTTGTTTGGCAGGCATCATGCGCTGTGATTACATTGCGGAGGGAGTCATCAAAGCTACAAAAGAATTGAAACTCGAGATACCCTTGGTCGTGCGACTGAAAGGAACGATGGAACAAGAGGCTAAACGGTATATCACAATCTGCTTTGCAGAAAATATAAACCAACGTCATTTTTTTTAATACAGAATGATCAAGGACTCGGGATTGAAGATCATAGCTTTCGATAGCCTCGATGATGCTGCAGAGCGTGCCGTGCAGTTAGCTGTTTAGATATTAGATTTATAACTCATTCTACTCATGGCTCAATCACTCAATCATAACTTATTGACTTGCTACTCCATCAACTACATGCAACCCTGATAGTGTGAATGAAACAATGTCAGATGAATATATACGACAACAGTAGTATGCACCGTATGGAAACAAGAATAAAGAAAAGAAAATCAGGAATCACAAGACGTTCACCATGGTGATCTCACAAACGAGGCAGACGCAGAGTTGTAACTGGGTTGCGTTGGCAGGTAATTTGATTGTTGCGAGTGCTGTTGCATGGGTAAGTGTCCAGCATCAGCGCGGACCTGACCTCGACCACCCTGCACAGGCATGTAGCCATGATTGTGCGGAACCGACATGACGGGAGCATGCATGAGTACAGGACTTCCATACATTGCCGGCGCAGCGTGGGGCATGACTGGGCTCATCAGGGACATGCTGCGATCACGATTAGCCTGTCCTCCACTCTGCTGCTGCTGCGGGGCATTCTGCATAGTTGCAGGTGGCTGTGAGCCATACATCGGTGTACCGGGAGATGGGTAAGCCATGAGTTGTGCAGGATAGGGGGAAGCCATGGGCCTCATCATGTTGCCATGGCTTTGGGGAGATGGTCCTGCCATGGACATCCACATCGGTTGATTATAAACTGGAGTATGCCCATTCACAGGCATTCTATTTGGGACAGGACTTGTTGCCATTGGATGTGGGTACATAACACCAGGACTTGGAGAATGACTCAACATGGGCGAGGGGTATGCTCCATAAGAAGGCCGTATGCTATTTGGAGGGGGAGGCGGGAGCGTATAAGCGTAATTAGGAGGACGGGTGGTAGGCGGTGCAGTAATCGGAGGTGTTCGATGAGAGGCTGAGGAACTCGATGACGACGGGACTTGCTGAAAAGCCTTCGTCACTTCGTGCAAAGACATACGTGATGGAGGAGCCGATACTGTTGGCGGAGGTGTTTCCCCATCCTCAGACTTAACCTCGTGCAAGGTAAAAGGAAGTGCAGTCAGATCATCTGCAATGCCCTCAAGAGAGTTTACACTATGCAATCCTGATTTGTTCGATGTCTGAGACCAAACAGCTCTTAAGTGTTCAGGATCAGGGCCCCGGGCTGGAGATTCTTTCAGAGGCATGCTCAATGAGGTTCTCGTCCACGGAGAATTGTTTTGGCTAGGCGGAGTGATTGAAACACGGTCAGTCTTAGAGTGAGTTTAGCAGACTTGTACACAATGCTGCAACTAGCTACGACACTCACCGAGTCTTCTGAATCCTTGCTCTCAGCTTTGCTAGGAATCATGGATGGCGTGGCATTTTCGGCGGATGGCGGGGAGATTACGCCGTTGATTAGCGACTTGACACCTCGCACAGAATCGGGTTCATTGGAGGGACGAATAGTTATGGGCGACGTCACAGTAATGCAGGGTTTGACTTTGAGCGGGGTGCTTTGTCGGGGCTCCTCAAGTTCACTTGTGACAATAAAGTTGACAGACGGTTTGAGGTCTGCCTCGACAGCGTCAATGCGCGAATCACGATAGAAAGCGACAGCAGATCCTGCTGGCATTTTGGGCTGTAACCTGGACCGCATAGGTGCTAATCCATCCGCTTTGAGTGAATCGAGCGAGTCCAAGGTGGGCAAAGAGGTGACGCCGGGAACGGTGGGCAGTGTATCGGGAGGTGGAGAGCGACTCAATGTGTTCAAACCAGGTTGAGAGGTCATTGTGTCATCTGACAATGGCTTTGCTGAGGATGGTTTACGCCATGTTGCTACACCGTCTGCGCCTCCAGGCCGCCCAAATGCACCACCGCCACTGGCCTTTGGAGAGAACGTGTGGGAGGGAATGTTGACCCGGGGCCCCAACCTTGGTAACACGACGCGATGCTTTAGTTGCCCTCTGTGGCGCGGTGGTCTGCCAAATAAGATGTCATTGACAGTAAAGTCTCGCCGATTCATTCCTTCAACAGGTGGATCGAATGAGAGTATGTCCCATCGTGGATATACTGGTTTACTGAAGAGATGCAACTGTCTCTTGGGGATAGGTTCTAACACTCGAGCTGATCTGGGGAGCCGCACGACAAACGCATTCCATGCTGGTCTGGGTGACCGTGGAGGCTCAAATCCAGTCACAGGCTCTTCAAGGAGCTCATGATCATAGTTTTGCAATCGCATAGGCGGGGGAACCCATCGATCTTTCTGCGAGTTAGGTCGTCCGGATGATCGAGGCACAGAGGACTTGACTGTTGAACTGTCCGACTCTGGGGAAGGAGCCTCTTTCGTTGCCTCACTTGATTGCATGCCATCCAAAGCTCCCTTGATACGCGACATCACATCATCCAGCGCTGACATCGTTGCTACTTTGTAGAAGGTCTGGTTCCGTGGGATACGCCCTGGGACTCCTTGAGTAGAGACGGCCACGGCTTGGACATGATGGTCAATAGTTTTGGTTGATGTCGACATCGGTTCGAAAGTTGATAAGGGGTTTAGTACAGGGCCCGATTGTTTGTCCTGGGCCGCCAGATTGATGCTCATAGCTCCATCCCTTTCAGAAGGCGCTTCATGCGATAGCTGCTGCCTCCAAGCCCCGATATCCGTGTCGGAAAGATCTAGTACCTCTGGTATGTCGTCGTCGAAGAAATCACTAGCCACAGGTCGAGAGGTCTGCATGCTGGAGACTTGTTTTGACTTTGCAACGGGTGATGGAAGGACATCAGCCGCGCCAACGAATTTACCCATGTCCGAAAAATCGACAACCTCAAGTTCCTCTTCCGGGTTGGAAGCAAGGGATTCGACTTGTTCCAAGGCGGATGGTGGTAGAGGGAGGAAAGTAGGGATAAACGGCTTAGGGGGCACATCAATCGGCAGTGGCGATGGAGCTAGTTTGCTTCGCCAAGACGCCGCCTGTACTGCTGGTGGAGAAACAGCACTTGGATCTGCAATAAATATTCCCTGCGCCTTAGGTGAGTAGGAAGTATTCGCTTGTAGGGGAGCTGCTTTTAGCGAAGGAGTTCGAGATACACCTTGCCTAACATCAACTTGCGGATGCTGTGATTGGGTTGCTGGATGCAGAGGCAAACTGATAGGCAAACTGACGCTCTTCACCGCCTCCTCGATGACAGCAATCACCGCATCATCCTGTCAGGCATAGGTCAGTAAGCAGTGTGCAGTTTTCAAAACCGGGCTGACCTTCGACCCAGCAGTCTTTTCTGCATTGTCTTTTTCCACCTTTTTAGCATCAGCAGCCTTCATTCGTTGCTCGATCTCAGCAGCCTTCCGTCTTGCACGCTCTTTTTCTTTCTCTCGTTCCTCCTCTTCTTGCTGTCGCCTCTGTTTGGCTCTGGCAGCAGCACTCTGCATAACATCTTTCCTCACTTCGTCAAGCTCTGGCGCTGACAGTTGTGGGAGCGAAGAGGAAGCAAGACCAGGCGAGATCAATGCAGAGGCATGTGAGAGGGCAGGTGATTGAGATAGTGGACGAGGTGCGGCGGATCCTCCGGGGGTGAATTTGGGATCTGTTGACGATAATTGACCTCGCGGAGAAACTGCGATGAGAGAAGCCTCTCCCAGGTGAGGTGGGAGCTGTCGTCCACCCTCCCTTGAGGGTCTACGTGTTGCATGAGGCGGTAGTGGCGGCGGACCCATCACCGACCGTCTCCCCCTTTCACTGTTCTCCTGACCTCTTATTTCTGATAAATCACGATTATTCCTAGACATGCGTGGACTGTGGGGAGGTTCATCGCGCAGTGACTGATCACGTTGGTATGAACCTGGGTATCCGGAACCAGTGGTACCAGAGCTGCTGCCGCTGAACCTACGTGAGCGGTTAGAAAAGTCAGCATTCCCATGCTTCTGCAATAACTGGATGTTGCTGTGCATTGGCGAGGCTGGAGGAAAGTCTCGCGCGCTTTTCAGTTCTGTTGGAGACGTAGACAATTCATGGTGGGAGCCTCTTTTTGAAGGATGTGGGCCAGTTCGTTGCGCATGACTATACGGCTCCAGCCTGTTTGACCGTTCATTGAAAAGTACACGGGATGCTTCCTGGGGAGAGAGCGGCATAACAGGTGAGATGGGCGTTGCAGGCCCTGCCCTGGCTGACGTTGGCAATGAACCAGCCGATACGGGGAAATCTCGTGTTGACAGAGCGGGAGACGTCCGCGATCGTGGCCAGCTGCGATCAAAATCATCTGCAAATCGCTCTTCCTTGCTAACAGGCAGGTCGGAAGAAGAATCCTTCAGGAGTCCCGCTTCATCCAGTCTTGATCTTGCTACGTGATTACTGTCAGGGGGCGAAACTGAATCTGATTGTGGGGGTGATTCTGACGGTCTGCTCGAGGGTTCGACCTTGTACTGTCGACCGTCGCCAAATTCAATGACGCCACCCAGAAAGTTATCATCATCTTCTTCCATCTATAAGCGTTGTCAGCCTCCTGAGAACAAATGCAAAAACCAGACGAGTAAACCCGAAGGACTAGAATTACAGACCTCGTCCCAGTGGTGAGCATTTGGATCCAAGTGTACACCTCGAAATGTATCAGCTTCTTCAATCCTCGCTTGCTTGTTTGCGGCAGCGATGACAGCAGCTTCCATCACATCGTTGGCCTTCGCCACCCGGGCCGATGTTGTATCTGGTGAACATCGTGAAACAGCATCTTTGCCTTCAATCTGCAAGCACATACCTTGGGCAACCTCTGCAGCAGTCGGGAAGTCATTCTGCCGGACTTCGGGTCGTTGAGGAGCTGCTTGTGAAGCTTTCAAATTTCTCCAGACCTGTTTCGTCGATACTCCTGCTGAGGCGTTCTTGGACGATGCCCCTTGTTGCGGCAAGGCGGGTTTTGGTTGTGGTTGGATCACTTTCGTATGCGGTGAAGGCGTAATCCCTGGCGTCACTGGTGTGGTGATTGTAGGAGCGGTTGGAAGGAGTGGGGAGCCATCATTTGGCGAATGTGACCCCGTAGCATTTGGCGGCGCTGCAGATGATGGCCGTGACCATCCAGCACCGCTCGTGGATGAAGCAGGAGAAATAGACGTCAGTTTAGTAGTGACAAGGCGCGAATGCGAAGACGGTGGTTGGACTGGAGGTCTTGCCACTGGTGGCATTTATCAACTGGAGCGTCCATACGATGGGCCATTCGACTACTCACAGATAGGACCTCCCAGTTTGGCATTGCCAGGACTTTGGGATGAAGGCAGTGGCCCCACAGTAGACGAGTTCTTCTCCAGAAATTTCTTGTTGATATTTACTGCACTGAATCGCTTTGGCTGGCTGGTCGATGATCCACTTGAGCCTAGCTGTACCAGGGAAGGACGTAAAGGATTGGAAGGAGATTTCGCATCAGTTGGAGACAGAGACGGGCTTTTCACAGAGACATCAAGGCCCTCTCGCGTCGAGTCATCGTGTGAGTCCTTCAGGGGCCCAGAACCATCCCCACCACGATCGGAGATGCCCAACGAGTCGGACCCTACTTTGTGAGACGAATGCGGCGAGACGGATAAGTCTCTTTCGATATGAGCCATAGACGCGTCGAAAGACGCTTGTCCGTGAGGTGTTGACGTCCCGTGTGAATGGAGCGAGAATGTGGAATGATACGTTAGCAGTTGTAGAGATGTTGGAGGGATACAGGAGCCTACGGGGAGCGAGGCTGGTGGTTGTGTTGAGCCAGTTGCTCTACCGTAGAGAGCAAGGCGATTTGCAAGTGCAGCCAATTCCTTGCCCAGCGATTCTCAAACTTTTCCGGCGTATGCCGTGTTTCCACACACACGACTCAGTACAATTCCTATCATACCAGTACTACATACTATCTTCCTTAAAGCACAGCCAGGTCCGCTTCTTTTTGGTTTAACCTTTCAATTTCCGCGTCCAACGCAACATTGGCCATCTCGATCTGCAACACACTTGAAATTAGCTCTGTCCACCGTGTCTCCAATGTAGTAAGCTGTTTTCCGACTCGGTCCTTTGTCTCGTAGTCAGAGATCGCTCTTGAACTGTCTATTTCGCTTACCTGCGAGTTTTTACGCTCTCGATTGACGTCCACTGTGATCTGCTTCAAATCCTCCAACGCCTTTTCTGTCTGCTTGGTAGTTGATTCAAGAAGATAGTTGTGTATCCGCCATGCATTAGGCCCATATGTTTGCAGCAGAGTCACATTGGTTTGCCTAAAAGTGACATCAGAATACAATATAGTACTCAATGATAATGCTGCACCGTATGCGTTGGTGCTCGAGCTGGGCACGAGCATTCTTAAGTGCAGCCTGCCATTCTTTATCTGTTGCAGGTAGTGATGTAGGAGCTGGGAGCTGATATCGGATAGAGTCGAGTGATGGAAATGGTTGATGAGCCTCCACGCGCTCCAATTCAGCACGAAGTAAGGGGTTGTTCTGAAGTATATGACATGGATATATCAACTTCCAATCACCATGCAGGTCGAGACTTGCTCACGAACAGAAAAGGGTTCAAACGGCGGTGGGACACGTGGATGAAGTGTTGAAGGCGGTTTTGCTTGACGCGCTAACTCCTGCTCAACTTTTTGTTGCAGGATTGGGAATTTTTGAAGATCATCGTCGTAGTAAGGTAAAGAGTCGAAAATCTCGTTCCGTGATTCTTGTAATTCTGTCATGTTCTCTTTCGCCCAAAGTCAATTTGGAAGTGGATGATCAAGGTGGCCCGGCTATTTCCGATCCGTGTTCATACTTTCCTCGAGCTGAAGTTCTGAAAGTCAGCGTCTAATCGTTTGAAGATGGTGCTCCGGATTGGATTTCTGGCAAGCCAAAGCCTTCGAAATGCCGCCACTCGTTCAATGATATCAACCAGGAGGCGTATCCACTCTACTGCCACTCCAAGAGGTATATTGATCGCCAGCAATTTGTCCGCTCTACTCTAATATCCCTCTCAGCGTCTGCATCACCATTCATTGAGCCTACGTCTCCGAACCCCACTGCCACATTATATGCCCAGACGACGGAATCGCTGCATACCTATGGTTCCTACCTTATCCAATGCCTACCTAAATTCATCCAGCAGTTTTCTGTTCTAAAGGATGAATTGACGGTCTACGTTGCGCCGTCAGGTGTCATTCCCGTACTTACGTTCTTGCGGGATCACTCTCAATGTCAGTTCAAGTCTCTCATGGACATTAGTGGAGTAGATTTCCCGGAGCGAGAGAAGCGTTTCGAAGTTGTGTACCACCTTTTGAGCATCCAGCATCAGGGCAGGGTTCGGGTCAAAACGTACGCAGGAGAGGCGGATCATGTGCCTAGTGCCTGCGAGCTGTTCAATGCCGCCAACTGGTTAGTTAACGTTACCAGAACACTACCCAAATACTCACTTTCATCTTAGGTATGAACGGGAAGCTTGGGATCTCTACGGAATTTTTTTCAGCAATCACCCTGATTTGTGCGTGAACCTTGGAGTGTTTATTTTCTCGTAAACTCTGACGTTCGGTGCAGGCGCCGAATTCTTACAGACTATGGTACGAACAATATCAATGACAATGACTGTTACTCACCCCTGTATAGGATTTGAGGGCCATCCGATGAGGAAAGATTTCCCATTAACGGTACGCATTACATCCCCACTCACATCGCTATAGGAGCTCTGACGGATGTGACAGGGATACACGGAACTGCGGTACGACGAAGAACAGAAACGCGTAGTATATGAACCCCTACAGATGACACAGGCATTTCGGTGAATAGCCTGTTGTTATGTCCCCGCCAGACCGCTAACCTACTTTACTTGATTTCCAGAAACTTTGAATCGCTCTCGCCCTGGGAGCAGATCGGGGAGGGTACAAAACCGCACAGGCCAGAGGAATTTAGACCTCTACCCAAGCCCAAACCAGAAGACGTGAAGAAGTGATTAGATACCAGATGCTCTCAGTCATCCATAATATACTTGCTCCCATTGGTCTGAGAACGATTGTTCGTCAACAATATACGTTGCGTATACAAAGGGTGCGGGAGGAACCGCCTAAAAATCATACCAAGAGTCATGATCCCTCTTCTGTATCTCTATTCTCGCTGTGTTCTTCTCTCGCTTGGGCTTCCCCAGCCACCCCCTGCGTTTCCTTCTCTTGACCGCACCATCCCATTCTTGCAACCACATATTCCTGACCAATCACCTCGACACCGACTCTTAAAGCCTCGGCGACGAGGTCTTCCACCCATTCATACTCATCCCACATAGTCAACCATTTCCCAGGCACCGCCTGAGTAATTGTGGTGTGTACCAAGTGATGCCCAGGGTCAGCAAAGTAGATGAGGAACTGGAGTTGCTGGGATGAAGAATCCGCCTTAGGCTCGGGCGACGTGGGGACTGGGGCATAAGTCGCGAAGAAGGGTTGCACCCGAAGATAAACATGGGAATATGTGGTTGGCGATTGTACTGAAGAGGGCTTTGGCGAAGCGGGATTAATATTGTTCTTGATGAGTTCATCAATGTCCGCCTGCCAGGCATAAACGAGTGAGAAATCGGTACCCTTATAAAGTTGCCTACATACCTGCGCAAGTTTCAATGCGGCTTCATACCCTTCGACAGCGTTCAGATTTCTCCCTTGAGTATCAGATTCCTTCGGTCTTGATTCATCGCCGCGATTAACTATGAGGTCGCCTCCTTCGACTTGTTCCATGATCTGGAAAAATATTAGACATAATGACCTAGAGATATGAAGGAGACCTACGCGAGAAAGGGCACGGTACACCAACGATTCGATCCCGTCATAACCTTGCATTTCATGGCTCAACCATACTTGTATAACTTCATGCTCAGATATGGGCGGGGCAACAACGTTCAGGAGATCGGTCAGAGTCGACAATCCGACACGCCTGAAATCCTGCCCTACCTTGATGCATTAGATCGACGCGTCCCCACTCAGCAGATCATAGAGAACGAACCAATCTTATCGAGTTGAGCGGACTTCGCATAACCAATCACACCTTCACCCCACTTACGCGCCTGATCATTGTTTGGGAGGGCCTTCACCTGTTCATCTACCACTGTCTTGGCCTGCTGTATAGCAGCAGACGCCGTGGACCATACAGATCCCCATCCCCATGGGCCGCTTCCTCCAGGGACCGTGGCCTGATCGGATCTGGTTGCTTCAGACCCCGTTGTGGCAGTCTTGTGAAGAGATGTGGAGGAGGAAGAGGCAGAAGGTGACAATGTCGAACCTCCAAGTCTCACTCTCTCGGTGCTCTTGCGGATAGTAGGTGTCCCGGAACGTGAAAGTGGTCGGTCGGTATGAGATGGAGTAGCAGTTGGACGCGTTGGCTCGGTGCTCTTCTGAGTGATTTCATCGAGGAAGGCAAGAACCTCCGCTTCACCTTCGTTGTTCAGGTTGCCTGCAGGTTTTGTAGTGTCAGACACATTTACTTGAGGCGAAGGGGTAAAAGAGTCAAGGTCGTCGAGGAATTTGAGGGCCTCTTCTTGCTTGGACTTTGCTTTGGACGTCATGGCAAGTGATCAAGGGAGAGTGCTCAGAGTGGCGCACGCTGTATTTATTCGACCTAATTGTCTTCCCTCTCGCACACATCTTTCTACAGCGAGACACTCTTGTACATAACTTTTGTGAAATTATACCGCTGCATACTACTACCGGACGTTGCAGGCGGCCATATGCATGCATGTGATTATGTGTGCAGAACGGGAGCCCCCCTGTTACCACTTACCTGCTAACCACCGACCCCCAACAGCTCGTAGGTTGACCATCGTGTCTCAGGCTCCACGTCGCCATCCGCCATGGAATCTATCCAGCAAATTGTGACGAACCCTGCATACCACGATGTTCTGGCAATCTTGAAGGGCGCGCGTAATGGCTTTGTGTACGGAGCAAAGATTAGATTTCCCCATGCCTTGGTCATGTCAATTCTTTTTGGGCGCGGAGAGTGAGTATGCAGCTCATCTCTGTGTTAAGCATCATCTCAATGACGACTGAGAAAGTTGGCAGACGCGTCTCCGTGCTATCTACCGTACAACAAAACAACACTCTTTCAATCTTGCAAAGTTTGTAGCCTTGTACAAAACTTTTCTCCTCGTACAACGCAAAGCACATGGCAAAGAACGTAGCGCAGATACTTTCGTGGCGGGCCTTCTGGGAGGTTACATCGTATTCGGAGACCGGAACGCTGTCAATGAACAGGTATACCCATCCATATTCTCCACTAACTGCTCAACTCAGTCTGCCATCAGATCGTGCTCTATGTAACTGCACGCGTCATCGCCTCTTTCATTCCGCGAGCTGATAAATCGTACTCGACGTCGTCGCATACACAACCTGGACGTTCTGCCGTCAAGCCCATCCCCCCCGACTCCCGCTACTTCACCGTGTTCGCTGCCCTGTCATGGGGTGCTGTCATGTGGCTATTCCGCCATCGCGGAGAGACCATCCAGCCTGGAATGTTCAGCTCCATGAAGTATCTGTATCGTGACTCCGAGACGTGGAGGGATCTGAAAACGTTGCTTTGGCATAATACCTGATCTTTGACATACAATAGAGACTGTATGGTAGATAATGCCTTCAGTTTTCCACAGGAAGCTGGTCTATCCTTCTTGGTGCCTTTCTGCATTTATACTGTACATATCTGCATTAACGAATATGAAGCTTAAAGTCTCGGGGAAAGGGCGTACAGCTAGCATCTCAACTGCTGCAGTGCAAGCCTTGTGACAAACTTTGCAATCTCTTGGTAATTCTTGCGTGATAGCCGCCATCTCACCAGCGACATCAGTCACTGCTGAAATGAGAATCAAAACACCCAAGAAATGGAGGAGGGTCGTACTGATGTCTATCTTCACAGCCAAGGATTTGCGCTTTGTGTCCCACCGAATACTGGTATCTTGTCGATGAGAGGGACATGCCCCGTATCCTTTAAAGTCACTTGAAATCAGCGTGGAACTCGGAACCGTTCGTAATTAGAGTATACCGTGGGGGAATATGTCTTCTTCCAACAGCAGAGTTTGAAGTGCTTTAAGACGAAAATCCTGAAGCCTAACCACCTTGTGATAGGCTTCAACAGTTGGAACGCGCCCAATTTCAGCTGTACCGTAGGATGCAAGAGGCATCAGATATTGGCTTGCTTCTGATGCAATCCAGTCTAGGCCATGGCTATATGCAAATCCATAGACCGGCAGAGGGTGCAGAGGCGCATGGGTGAGTAAATGGACATTCAGGGACTCCGCAGTGGAGTCGGGAAGGACATACTTATCCACCAATGGGTATAAGAGTGAGAATAAAATTGGGAGAGGAATGACAGAGGCTGGGTTATATCGCCTCTTTGGTAACTGACCACTCGGCTTGGTCCCCTCAGAAGCCTCAAGGGCGGGCGGATGAGGCGGATAGTGCAAAAGCCGAAGTAGGACGACGAGAGTGCGCGCAGGCTCGTGCAGGTTCACCACATTTTCGTGAACTGGGACGGCCGAGCCCGTCTCACAAATAGAAAACATGTCTCCTGCAATTCCAATAGTCAAATCATGGATAACGGGAGACCAAAATTCCACCACGTACGAAAAACTTCACTGGTATGCATTGCAGTGCGGTTTACTGCGAATTCAATATTATCTGGGACGGACCGCACTGTGAAATTGGGGTTTTCGCAGTGGAACGAAGCCCAGGACGACTGAGCGGCCATGACAAAAGGGCAAGGTAGCTAGAGCCCAGCAGGGGTTACTGGGTCCTTATATCAACGACATAGCATCATGAAATAAGCCACATGTACAGTGCTAGTGACGTTAGACGTGGACATGTTGTCAGGATATGTCATAAGATACGTGTCCTGGATCATTACTGACTCATCCAACTTCGAATTCAGAATGACGGAGACATAAGTCTCCTACCAGAGTACATTGAGAGGCCCTAGCCAAAACACAGAAAAGCATGAGGACATTGAGTAGAAAATTGGATGAAAATCGCGGGGAGGCAGAAAAGAAAATGGAATAAAAGAGACAAAAGAAAATCATAGTGGTATCATCGAAGGAGGTAAACGAAAGAGAATTCTAGAACCGAGTCACCCCAGAGAAACTCCCCTACATGATGATACATTTCTTCTTCCTCACCTCGTGGGACTTCGATGGACCTGGTGTGCCCACTTCTACATTCCTCGTCTGTCGTAGAGCACGAACAAGGTTCATGAAAAGTCGCTCGACATTCTGAGCTGTCTTGGCTGAAGTCTCGATGAACTCGCAGCCGAACTGCCGTGCCAAAGCCGCACCCTCTTCCTTCGAAACCTCGCGTTCGTAAGTCTTGTCACATTTATTGCCGACGAGCATAAAGATGGGGTCGCCCCTTTTAACGCGCCGCATGGACTGCCGGAAGGTTTCAAGTCGATCAAAAGTTGATCTCGAAGCAATCGAGTACACTAGGATAAAGCCCTGACCCTCGCTGATGATAGTCAGTACACAACAGAAAACTGTCCACCATTCATAACTCACCGCACCCACTGATCACGCAGTGTAGCATACTCCTCTGTGTGATGGTGTAAGGAAATAATGAGTCAAGAGGATGGCTAGGTGTTACTTACCCTGACCGGCAGTATCGATAACTTCCACAAAACACATGCGATTATCCACCACCAGCTGCTTTCTGTAAGCATCTTCTATTGTGGGATCGTACGTCTACGGAGGAAATGGATATCTTAATTGCTGATTTGAGTAAACGAGGAATGGGCATACCTCTATTTAGGTAAACCAAATGAAGCTTGGTGAGCACACACCCTGGCACGAGGCTGATAACAGCTTACCAACGAAACAATTCAGTGTGAACTGGAACAAGAAATTGAATACATGACACAAGACGCAGAGGTGAGGGACACACCTGAACGGCCAAAGCAGTTTTCCCAACACCACCATCGCCAAGAACTGCCACCCGCCAATTGTCCATTTCTAGGCCAGGATGTTACGAGTTGCAAGCAAGGCTTGAGCTGGCGATATACCTGAAAAAGGGTTCAAGTGAACGTAAACGAAAGTGTCGAAGTTGAGGGGAGGTGAGGGCCAAGGAAGCGAAAACAATGGACGAGTTGATAGGACTCGGAGGGCAGAATGGAAAGCTTGAAAGAAACAGTAAAGGGCAAGCAGTCGTCGTCGTCGAAAATCGTGGTTCGTGGGGGGGTCGTAAAGAAAAGCGCAAGTGGAGGAGAACGGCTAAGTGGCGGGCCAATGGCAAGTCTTGGGTCAATCATAACTGAATCGGCTCTATTTCTACTCCTTCCCGTTTTGGCTACCACCTTGCACACGATCTTTTTTTTTTCTGTCTGTCCGCTACAGCGCTACGCCATGCACTACTCAGCTTCAGACTGCCACCTCCCATCTGTCGCCCTAGCTTCATCCTCATCAACCACACAGCTTCCCACTGCCTTTCCTGTGCGAAATATCGTCCCACTCCGGCCATCTCCGGCCCCATCAGAAAGTCCATACAGCTCCAGGTACGCCTCCGTGCACAACATATCCACAATTTGACAATTGTCTATGCAACGATTTACTCCATTATTCCGTTGAGATCGGCTGGTCGGACAAGTGCACGCTGGCAACATGAGGTATTTAAGGGTATTTGAATTCAGGGTGGGATAACACTGATTTAAACAACCTCAGGACCGACGTTGTTTGTACCTACCATAAGTGGAATTGACTGCGGTATATGTCCCCGGTCCGGCATTGCATTGTCATGCACTGTCGTGATTGGAGGCAGATTAGATACGCTGGTATCGATGACCAATGGAGAAGCCGACGCCGCGAAATCCAGATTGGACTACTATTGGACTGTGACTGCGGTTGGAATCACCAGGGCACTATCACGATTGGAAACAGTGATGATCGAGGACCGGGACCTCTCCTGCTCTGTCGTAGCAAGGGGTACATCGTTCGAAAGCTATATTCCGATAATTCCCATTAATACTTCCGATTATCTTGACTTCGCTTTAGCATGCGTGGTCAATCACCGCTGCACAAACAACAAGTCATTGTTACATACTACAAATTGTACTTTAAAAAGTGAATGGAATAAGTCAAAAGGAAACATATCAAGTAATCAGAGACGTGGGAAGATAAGACTAGGGAGCTGTAAAGAAACACGAATGGTACTGAGTCGATACAGAAACAAATTCGCCGAATGTCATGATGTTGGGTAGGCAAACAATATAGAGAAAAGAGGGATGGATTGGCGAGTGTGGTGGTGGTGGTGGTGAGAGGGTATATGTGCGTGGATGCCCAGCTTCTGCATTGTCAATCCTGTCTACTAAATTCTGCCTGAGTCAGATCCAGCAAAAATGTGCCCTTGTAGTTTTGTGGTGGCACAATGAGTTTAACAGTAGGCTTTTGTGTGGAAGGTTGTATCGTGTGTGAAATGGTGGGGAATGGTCGAAGAGCGCGTGATGGCATGAAGGAGGGATTCCGTCTTGGGACGATCCGTTGTGAGGCAACTCGACTGCTATGCGACGAGTCAGCAAGTGGTGACGAAACCCGGGGGCGAGACATCGTCATTGTGGCTAAGCGCGACAAGTAAAACTCATTAGTTGGTGAATAAAGGGAAGTAAGAGCGACAAATGTACCCATCGTGAATGAAGACGCTGAGGGAAGCAAAGAGTCGAAAGGTTGGAGTTGAAGTTTATAAGGAAATCATTTGAGTTGTCAGAGGCGTCATATTTTCGTTTTGGGGAACATTGGTTGGGGAATCGGCACGCGGCAGTCCATGTGCCACAACAAATGCAACTTCAATACAAAGTTCACCTGACTCCCGCCTTCATGCGCCTATTCGTCTTTGCCGTTATCAACCTCCACTCTGGGCCTTCGCATGTCCTGACAAGATCTCTGGGCAGCCTATCACGCCCTCGGACCTTAATCAGTTCCCCAGTCTAAAGCCCGCGCTGTCGTATGAAGGAGATCATTTACTGCCATAATTATGTACACAGGAGGGATTGTGAAAGTACCAAGGAATTCCACACCTGAACTGAACTACCGAGGCTTTATATGAGTCTTAAATATGTATACGATGCTGGACAACGCGTCATTGTTAATGGAAATAACGCGGTCGGATCTATGGGGTTTGTTGGATGGACTGGAGGACACCGTATGTTGCCAACTGATGTTTGAAGATGGGCGGAAACGGTACATGGGAAGCAGCGGGTTGAAAATGTGCCGTGTTCGGGGGTGAGATGATAGCGGCTGAGTTAAAGAGTCAGTGACGTGAGGTGAAGGTCTACTGAGGACGGTAGTGAAAGACATGACTCTTGATCTCGTGCCACTCGTGTGTGCGGAAGTCCAAAATACCGATACGATAAAACGGCCTGCCGGGGTATTCGATCCAATTCCATTCCACCTTCAGATGGGGTGAACATAGTTGTGATCGACAGTGCCACTCGCGTGTTGTTGACCGCCGGATGGCAACTATTGCACATCCACGAGCAGATTTCGCTCAAGGATGTACTTGCCTTCTTTGTACTTTTGTGCCGGCTCATATGCCTTGTCCTAAGCCAACCCATAAGCATTCGAGTACAAATCGATGCAACTATCACGCACGTATTTCCAGCCAAGAGTAGTACCGCACTTGCAGCAATAAATGTCCCGGACGGTGTGATTACCCGTGGTCATCGGACGATCGTTGGGCTCACCCTCAATGACGTTGACACTGCATCATGACAGACTAAGAGGATTTGTCGAGATGATCATCTGGTGACTCACACTGCGTCAAAAAGGTAAGCTCTTCCATGTTGACCATTGAAAGCCTAGATGTTAGGGGTAGAAGTCAATGGCGTCGATGTCCTGGTATTTAAATTTCCATACTCGAGAAATCATAGAATGGATGGTTGCAAGGTGAGTCTTGCACGTCGAACAACCATAAATGCGTTCACCATTGAGGTATCTGCGATAGCTCATGCCCATTCTGCCGAGTAGCGTGAGTTATGTGAGATGCGAAGTTGGATGGTGTAGGATGATGATGAGATATCAGACCAGTGAGTGTGGGACTGTAATAGAATACCGTTCTACGGGGAGGTACGATAATAAAGGTGTTGGTTAAATAGCAAGCACCAATGTAGGCTAGGATCCGCCGCTACCTTGGTCACATGCCTGCCGTTTCGCCTCACCTGATTCGGGTGTTTTCTGCCCTGCATCTGCTTGAGGACTGAAGTAGCTACACGCCTACCTATGACAGATATTTACCTCGCGCATACGTTATAATCAAAGCATGGCAGCGAAGCACGAGAAACACATTGCAGTGTATTCGCCCGAGACCTGCATGAGGTCTACATAAATTTGATCTATTTTATATTAGGCAGATGAGCAGGGATTCATTAGTTTCAGACATTCGTGATAAAGGTAGCATACACGTGTCCTTTTCACAGGAAGAGGCTGGCCTTGTGATTACGGGAAGCACAAAAGAGAAACGCATATTCCTATTGGCACCATGACGAGGGTGACTCGTGTAATACAGACACCGGTTGTTCCTCAATGAGACCACGTTGGCAAATCTATCCCATCCTAGCATGGAACAGAGGCCTGCAATGATCTTGGAAATGTGAGCCTCCATCATAATTCCATGGACCTGCATTAGCCAATGACACTCCGCCCATGTATATGTTTGTCGGGGAAGGTATCTCCTTTGATTCTGTGCAGGAATCAGCTTAAGAAAATTCAATTGCTCATCTGGCCATCGCGATGTACTTGTACTTGGTGGTGCAGTTGTTGCCACCTCTTCAGCCATAGCTCAGCTTCCCCTGTTCGGATCCTTCTTCCTTGCCTTGCGCTTCTCCGTGATAAGTAATCTTCTCCACCGACAGAATATGCCTGGTCTCAGTTTCGACCAAATCTGGAAACATGTGAGTACTTGACAGTACATTTTCGACGATTTGATTTTGTCCGGTACATGCCTTAAATGCGGAGGTTGACAATAATGTGCAAAGGGATGTCCGGTCCGACGTATCTTTTCACGTTATGTTTCGAGGGCTTATATAAACAGATGCTATCCATCATTGTACGTCCATGGAGCAGTACAGACCCTTTGATCGATGTCGTAACCTTTATGTATTGGGTAAGTATGTGGAATTCGATGCCTCTGTTGTGACTTACGTAGTTACGAAGAGCTCTTCACAGTCGACCCTGCCCTGCTCGTTGAGACTAGTCTGCAAGACGGAATATATTCGATTCTGGCACATGCCTTTCGAGGACGACCACGATGACCAGATCCATGGCTCTAGCACTGATGTGCCAGTGCCTAACAATAGTGCCAGTGAACTGCGCGCGTCGATAAACAATTAGTGATCACAGACTCAGTATAACTTCCTACACGGAGGACGGCATGAGCGGGCATTTAGAGTGGCGAGTCCATATCTGTGATGTGCCAATCGCGAATCGAGTCTGTACTTCATATTATCAGCTCAGTGCATTAGTAGTGGTGCTGGACACTTCAGGATCACCTGTCGGGCAAAATTTAAAACCAATCAATGTTCAGTGTCACTCTTATATGTAATTACAAAATACCTTGTACAACCACCTCTTGTCACAAGCACAGTGTGCTGGTTCTTTGGATAATTACGTTGGCTATCTCCAGCAACCCACTGAGCTGAATCTGTCGAACTGCCCGAGTCCGACCTAGCCTGGAAATGACGAACTTGAAGCCACGGAATATCAATAGCCTCACACGCGAGTACACATCCTAGTAGTACTTCCTTAAACAATGAAAAGACCCTTTTCATTGAGTTGGAACATCAATCGCCTGGAAACATTGCTCGGGGGGGCAGCTGAACTGGTAAAGCAATTCACGACGAGTCCATTCAAGCCATGTCACACGTGTTACGAGCGTTACAAACTCCCATCGTCGCCACCTCCAGTGAAGGCGTCTGCTCATCCGCAAATCCCCTCTTTTCCTGCTCGCAGGTCGAAGCCGTCATCCTTGGCGCCTATACAGTGTGTTTTTGCGCTCCTTCCGCGCTTCATGAACCCTCGTAAACGCCCAGCGGCTGAACCTCTTCTACCACTTCACGCACCAAAGCAGCCTCGCACCAAGATGGTGGGGTACGATGGAGGGAATCCGAGCCCTTCAGAGCCTGCCGGGATTGGATCGCGCTGGACACGCGTGTTTAAGGATGCTGCAGTCTTGACCGTCGATACCATTAAAGCCATGGCTAATTTCATCCGTTAGTCCATTTAAGGCACTCTTATCGAGTGAAATGTGATATATTTCGGGTATAGGTCCTGCTTCGGATGATCTGCTCCCAGTGCATGGAGATGTTCAGATATGCCCAGAACCCACCAAACCTCCGGATAATGAAACCCGGTTGGGTCATCCTGGTTTAGATTCTAGCGCGCATCATGCAGCTGTCGCAATAAATGACGGTTATTTGCACGAGTCTTCTCGAATTTCCACTCAAGGCATTCAGTCATCAACTTCACAGAATCCGATCCCTTCTTTTCCTCAAACTTCTCCTGCTATCCAGCCTTCTGGCCATTCTAAACCCTCAACAATTTATAGCGGCCGTCGAGACTTACCGCTGGATTCGCCACCGTCATCATCGAAGAGGCGAGGAGACGGGCAGGTCACGCGTAGATATCGAAACAGAGAGCACATATATGCAAAAGAGGTGAGTTATAACTGTAAGAGTCCCCAAGCCACGTTAATCGATGAATCAGCATAAAGCCAATGTGCGTGCTGAAACGCAAAAAACTCTCGAAGAAATGCAGCGGAAGATATACACCCTCGAACGCAATAGAGGTACGTTTCTCGACTCGCCACACCCATGCTTTCGAATAAAACCCCACGACTGCAGGATATACATCTAACTTCACCGATTTCAAGGGTGAGATGATCGTTGCATAGGATTAAACATTGAATTTGACATTTCCTTGCAGGCTATTTAGCCTACAAAGCCCGATTAGAAAAGGTTGACAAACAAGATCTTTTCTCTCGTACGTCTTTCATGAACCATATAAACGTTATAGTACATCCTGATGATTCAAACTGCATTAGCTTCTCACTCGATGGCGGATCTGCATACAAAAGAAGCCTTACCGTCGCATCGACAGCGTTCCTACTCTGATGTTGATCAGGTTGAAGATGAGATAGAATTTTTACGACGCGCATTTGACAGGGCACGAGCCACGCTCAACGAGTTAGTGTCTACCCTGTTACCTCTAACTTGTTGCTGACTTATACTGTATTGACAGGCCCCGTCCTCCACGGCCTTTCCAGCCCACTTTGGACAACTTGCGGCTGTCTCACCGCGCCAGGGATGAATTAATAGAACAACACCTTCGTCCGAAACGCGTCCCGCCGTCACCTTTGCCTGCTGATGCTGATGCAGAAGTCAACGTAATTTTGGCGAAACGTGGGGTGGTGGCCAAATTCTCGAAGGAGCAGGTGAACGCCCAGGATCTTTCGCGTTTGCATCCAGGTCAGTGGTTGAATGACGAAATCATCAACTTTTACGGCGCGATGATCTTGGCGCGGTCGGATGATTGCAAAGAGAATGCTGCTCAAGGGGTGAATGGAAAGAAGCTGTTGAATGTTCATTTTTTCAGCACCTTCTTTTGGACGAAGCTAAAGGAAGGCTACGACAAGTCTCGGCTAGCGAAGTGGACCAAAAAGGTAAGTTGGAGCTTATATTTTCACACCAGAGCTAATGTTTCTTCCAGTTTGACATATTTTCGAAAGACGTTGTCCTCATTCCCATAAATCACAGCAATGCACACTGGACTGGTGCAGCCATCAATTTTCGTCAGAAACGGATAGAGTCATACGATAGTATGGGTACGAGAAGGGATAATGTGTTCAAGGTTGGTTCAGATTATATTCTGCTCGGAACAGACACATATCTTCGTCACAGCTTTTACGTTTATATCTAGATGCTGAACATATGAACAAAAAGAAAAAACCTTTCGATTTCGCAGGATGGGAGGATTATTCCCTAGAGGTAGGAGATTTTTACAAAAAATGTGGGTAAACTCACTGACACCTTTTAGGACCCACTGCAAGAGAACGGTTCTGACTGTGGAGTTTTTACGTGTCAATTTCTCCAGGGTTTGTCGAGGGGCGATGAATATATCACTTTTACGCAAAAAGACATGGTGCACCTACGGCGCCGTATGATATGGGAGATCGGCAAAGCCAAGCTGCGTGACGACCCATAGCCTCGGTTCTGCCGCACCTCCTCTTCGTTCTTGACTATTAATGTTCTCGTAATTTAGCCTGTAGAATATGATAGTGCTTGGGGATAGTGTATGCCATGTGGCTTGCGGTCGGGCGGGACTGACGTGCAGAAGCTTGTATATCATCGTCGAAACCACCAGACAACGATGAAGAACCAGAATACTATGACCAGAAAGACAATGTACCATAACCAGCGACAGCCTTGTCGCTCAGCCATGTTGTTCATCCTTCGGAAAGTCCCCGAAAGAATGCCAGACGTCTCTGCAAAGGCATCGTTCTGAACAAAATGTGTGAAGCCCGATCGGACTCTTGTTATAGAGGAGAGCGCACCATCTGACTTAATTGGACCGTGGACTCCCTCACCTCATTACCAATTCCAATAGTAATCTACATGAAGCCCCGAACACGAGTTGATAGAGATAGCTGAAACTTTGAGACTCACTCACATCTTTCAACAACTTCACTTTAGCACTCAGGCCATCCAGAGCTTCGTCATTCTGGCCTTCTAGGTCATCCGCAAATCGATGCCCGTTGCCTTGTGGGTTGTGGTCGTTATTGAATGGGGAAGAACGACCAGACGCGGGTGGTGTTACTCCAAGGAGAGTCGAACGGTCTCGAAGTGAACCCGGTTGTCTAATGCTTGAATTGGGATGAGAGAATACACGCAAGTATGGTAAGTATAGTTACCGTTGGGCCATAGGGAGGGATGAAGATAAAATGTCAAATTTGCATTCGTGTCGCGAGTGCCGAGTTCCTGTGAGTGTGACATGTTCTGACACGTTCTGTTTACACAACGATGTAAATTGGTACTTATTATTGACTAGTGCTTCAACGAAATGTCATTGTCCTACTGCTACATCTATGGCGGTTGCTAACGCCTATGTGGACTATAGAAAAGGAAAAGAGCGGAATGGAACTCAGCGGGTACGCCTGGATCTACAGGGTGCTGCTGACGGTGCCGAACAGTACGCGCGAATACGAGAATCTATGGTATAAGGTAAGGTATGTACGTTGAAATGGAGAGTCCGGGCGGATGGATGGGCATAGTTGATGGCAGATGGATGGTGTCCATTCTCCATGGTAGTGGGGCATCGCCCCCGTGTTATATAAATCAGTACAATGTGGTGAATAAGAAGTCGTGGTGGGGAGCTCAGTTAATGCTCATACGATTGAGATTTGTACTTGCTGCACGGCGATGTGATTGCGATCCGAATCGGTTGTGCTGTGGAGCATTTTTCCTCGCCACTGTCAAATCAAATGAGCAGAAGCAATCAGAGTCAATAATTCAAACACATACACGCATCTTTTAGCCCACGCCCGAAGTTCTTCATTACGATGACGGAGAAGATGAATGTGATAAATAGGAGGACAATGGCGATGATGGCTGTGAAAAGTAAGAGAGCGAAACCCGTTACATGGGCAAGAACTCACAAAAGACGGTGAGGGTTTTCCAGACAAGTATGTATTGGGGGTCCTCCATATATATCAGGACTTTGATTAACTACAAAAAAAATTGGAATGACTTGGCCTATCAGGGCAAGACTAATACGTACCTTGTAAATGAAATACACCATGGCACCGATGCATCCTGACATAAATGTCACCATCATCCACTTGTTTTCATGCCGTGCCGCAAGATGACCCTCCACCAACAACAATACGGACAAAGGCAGAGCAGCACAAGTGACATAGTATTCCCAATCATTCTGCTGGAGCACAAGCCAGATAAACTGCACCGAGAACCCAACCCAGAAGAAAACGTCGAACTTGACCAGACATTCAAAGATCTGGTAGCTGGCGTACATTTTCTTGATTCTCCGATCGGCTCCTAGGAACTTGTACACCTTCCATCCGAATTCATGGTAAATTTTCCACCCAAGAGCGATATATGCAATCTCCGCGACCGAAATTACGATAGGAATAATGGTAGTCAAAACATTGATCGGAACGGATGATATGCCTTCGCCTGTTGTGGATGAGGCAGTCGAAAGAGCTAGCCGAATTTCTCCAATTTGTATGATGGCGTACACCAGGAAAAGGGCGTTGAACAGTCTGGATCGGTAAGTCAGGGGGGGCTACGTCTGTATGTTAGCAGTCGACTTACGTTAGACAGAGGAATTGAAGGGTGTTCCGAGCGTATACGGCGTCTATGGCCATGGCGAGCTGGAATAAACTATTCACCTGCCAGTCAGACCCCCAAAGTAAAACAAAAAAAGGGAGGAGATACGGACTGGGCAAGAGCAAAAATGCTCAGGTAGACAGGCATTTTCCGGGAGGATATATCAGAGTCGTCCTTATTGTCGGCGCGTATTCGGAGTAAGAGTTCTCCCTCGATGACCAGGTCTGTTATTGTCTCAACTACCACGGTGATTACATAGAGTCGACAGGCAAGGGATTCAGGTAGTATCTATGGAGTGCGCATGAGAGGAGCGCGGTTTGTCACACAGCTAGCGAGAGCGCACCTTTTTCCATAGACTCCGAGAGTCGCCCTCTTTCATGGGAGGTAGAGGGGGATATGCATGGGACGACGGTTCGCGCGGGGTGTCGTCGGACTGTTTGGAGGATATAATTTTGCTGCCCAAAGGAACGGAGGAGCCTCGACGATGGCCATCTGAGGCAGGAGTTTCAAGAGTGAAAGTCTGGTGACGTGAATTAGCGGTATAGGGTGTGGCATATTCATCGATGAGGTCGTCGTAAGAGGCCTTATATTCTTCCTGGTGGCCATAAACCGGATGGGGGGAGTCGAAGGAATTCAGTGCAGCCATTGAGCGTGATTCGACCTGCGATGAGAAGGAGTGCAAAGACAAGTAAAGGAGTGAGGGACGAGCTAGAGAAGGAGTGGTTTGTAGTGGTAGCCCTGGAATAAATGATGGTCTGTACTTGGGCAGTTTTGTCTGTTTGTAGTTGATGTCCACTCATATGTAGCATTTTATTTACTTATCTACTACTACAGTCGCATCTAATCACAGTAGTCGCAACTTCCCAGTCACTTGGTTGAGTAATCTCACTGGGCCTTGACCGTCATCAGTAAGTAAAACGAACCGATAAAAAGCGCAGTCACCTGCAATTCCCAGCACGGTCTTTGAACCCGCTGCAATCTGTGTCCTACCCCTGGTTCGTGGAAGGGATGAGAAAGAAGAATTATAAGCAGGGAAATTCCACCAACGCGTCTTGAATGGCATGAGCGCACAGATTTAAGCTCCGTGCTTGCGCTTGTAAGAGTAACAACTCCTGCTCATCTGCACAGCGAAGTGCTACTTTCGTCTGGCTGGTGTGTTATTTCAGCCTGTATTCACATCTCTGGATGCCACAAAGCGCACCCTGCACGCTCCCACTGCCTTAACAACTGCAGCACGACAAAAACAGTCAGATTTCGACAAAGGATTAAAGTAATCAAGCGCACTGTGAGATTTGTTGATGACATGGTCTTGTAACATGCCAGTGCGGCGTGACTGACGAGAAGTAAGTTACGCAGATTGATGTATGAAATCTGGTATCTCACGAGCACCTTCGTTGGAGGAATGAGATGTCACTGAGTCAAGATGCCTGGTAAGACTCACTGAGCGGCAATTTTACCAGAAGACATTCCCAAGTCTGTCCGTACGACAAGAACCTGTTTTAGCGTGAGCATTGATGCAAAGACTTTCCCATTCAGCTTGACCATTTTGCACTCTTCTGTCCGATCAATTTGCAGTGAATGCAAGTCGCTCTCACCCTCCGAAGACTCGCCATCGCTGTCATTACCACTCGATGCGTCACGACCAGACTTTGGCTTGAAGGGGTTTTGGGGTGCGGATCCGGAATCACCAGCTGAAGTTCGTGATTTGACACCTACCCAATACCCGACACAAAGCGAGGCGGCAACAAGCACGAGATACGGCGCGACTACTATAGACGATGTGTCAGGGATGCATCGATGAATACTTATCACTAGAACACATGTCCTAAGATCCGTGTCACTTGCCTTGCCCCATTGCAATTTGCAGCTCAGGAGGGAGATCCGGGGCCTGAAGAGACAAAGTTGATGCCAAATCTTGACCTCAGCCTGAGTGAAATTTGAAAGCTCGATGTCCTGAGGCTCGCAAGTGCCAAAAGAGGAAGGAATTAAGCTTCCGACTTGATTCCGTTCCGGTGTCCAGTGATCGAACTAAATTGCGGTCACTTCTCCTGGTTTCTCTTGCTGAGGATAAGTATTGATTCTCCAACGAAATCCACTGATCGCCGTCGACCCTGCTCACCGTCGCCTCTTCTGCCACTACATCTAGCTCAGTATTTGTTCTGGAAAATGTCTCCGTTCTACCTTGAGAGTGATAAGTAATTCGCTGTGAGCGATTGACGGCGTCCTTTTCTGGCCGCGAATGCCGCAAAAATCCTTAGGAAACCAATCACATTTGCTCTTGGTGGGCCAGACAACGGATGTTTATTGAGTGTCCATATTTTCGCCGATCTGATGTCGATATTGTTCCTAATGACTTTTCAATCAAACCTTCCTAGTGGTCTTCATCTCCCGTCAAGTCTATGTATTTTTTTCTTCCGGAATTCCGGGCCTGCATAATGATTTAACCAATCACAACGCATACAGATTTTCTTCATGCGAAGGTACTACGGGCCGGGAACGGTTCCTCTGTCTACCTACACGTAAAAGATACCAACTAGGGTTTTCAATATCGATTCTGGCGAGCTATTCCAGTTCCTAGTCGACGCCATGAACCCCAAAATTTCTCTATATCAAGGGCAAGTCATGGCCGCTTTTAAGCATCAGCTAAACCCCCGATGTCGTATATGTTGCGGACCGTCGCTCTAGAGCCTTGCGAGATAGCTCTTAGGGGGCGTCGAAGAAGCTCAATTCGTTCCCTCGCTGCGATTCCTCATATATTGCCTCCATCATTCGCTGCAGATGATAGCGCGATCTCGGATGAGGTTAGCATCCTCGAAAGTGCCTCTGCGACTGCCACCTCCGCTTCCCGGTCCCCAACAACACCATCGCTTTCTCCACTCTCGGACGCCCATGTCTCAGACTATTTCACTTGTACTGTCGTTCCTCGCCACAATACCTCTGCTGCGAACCTGCATTCCAGTGACACATTTATGACTACAACCTTGCCGCCGTGTAGCTTCCCGAGTCATAAATCATCGGATGACGTTATAACTGTCTCTTCTTCAAATCTCGAACATCTGAAATGGCGATTAGCTAGCGGGTTTTTTGCCTACTTTTTATGTGGGTGGGGCGATGGAGGTCAGGCCAGTCTACATTTTTTAAATCCCTGGCTAACTTGCCTGCCTGTTTTTAGTGACGGCAACAATTCTCCCTTGTGCGTCAGGTAGTTTGAGTTAGATCAGGTTGTGGCTGATGCTCTGGCAACAGATTTCGCTGCTGATTATCATTTAACGACAATGTCATCTTCTGTACTCTTTTCTGGTGGCATTTGCGGGTACGGCGTTCAACCCTGACCGGAGTTATGATGTCGAGAAATATTTTGCTTTCTAGTTACGCACTAGGCATGGTCCTTGTGGAACCCGTATCAAACGTTCTGGGGCGGTTCTGTCTCGGCCGTACAACGTTCACTTTTCTGCCCTATTTTCCTAAAATATCTAGTTTCCTCTTCGGCCGCTCGCCTTCCAGCGTCGGCTATTCCGCCTCGCAGGCCAGGTTCCTTGCGTTAACGGTGTTCAGTTTGTTGCACGCCTCCAATTTTATTATGATAGGATCGCAAAGTGGTTTCCCGGTCACATTTTTAGCGTATGCCGTTGCCGCTTTTTCTCGAGCCTTTTTAGTAGGTCAGAATCATGTGCGTATTGATCATTCAAGATTTTCTGATGCCTTTCGGACAGCGTCCTTGTGATTTTTATAATCCCCTTTCATCCGTTTTTTTAGCGCTAAAATATGGTCCTTCAGGAATGCATATTTTGCGTCCGGCCCCAAGCAGTCCATTGGATATGCATTTGGGATTTGGAGTAAGCTTTAAATATTTATTCAACTTGAGATCGACTAATGTTAATTGGATATAGGTTTTGGTGGCGTCGTTTCTCCTTTAATCTGTCAATCTATTGTCGCAGCAGGAGTTCCTTGGTTCCACTTTTACTTTGGATCGCTGGTGCTCTCAGCAATCAACACAACATTTTTGGCATATACATTCTGGCCGACATCACGAGAGTTGTCATTGGACCGTCAGCGAGCAGTGAATGCCACGGATAGTTTTCTACCGCAAGAAGGATCTTCTTGTTCGTCGCCGGCCATTGAAAACAGCAATATATTCGTACCGTTGGCCGGAGCTCAACATGCAAGACCACACAGGATCAGTAGTAAGTGGTGTGGTATCCTGCGCTGAAGTGATAATTCGATCATATGGGTAGCCTTTCGACTTGCCCTCTCCATGCGATATACATGGGCGTTCTCCATATTTTCTATGCTTTACTATGGGAGGTTTGTCAATATATCGAATTCTGCTCTGGTAATTAGTTCTGATTTGCATCTTTCAGCGAGACTACGACACAAGGATTCGTCAGTGCACGCGATCTACATCCGTTGTTTGTCTTACTGACGGTTGTTGCGATAAGATGGTCACGTATCTACTTGCCACCAGGGTATTGATCCCCCCTTGTTGTAACCCCCATTCATTTACCACTATCCTCCCACAGCATGCGAATCCCAAAACAGTGGGATATGTCACAAGCGGGTTTTGGGGTGGCATCACAATTGGGCGTTTTGCTTGGGGATATTTCATTCCGTCGTATGTCCATATTCTTCTACATGAAATTTGTCTACGATCAAATTCTTTAGCTTGACATATACGCAGCGAAAATTTGTCATATTGGGGTGCCTGTATGTCGTTTGCCTGCCTGCCTGATCAATGACAACTTACTGATTGCTTTCTAGCCGTGCGTTAGCCCTTGCTCTGTGTTTTATGATCACATCTCAACCAGCACACCAGTTCTCTCGCTCGCTCTGCAGCTTACAATATGGTTTGTCAACTCAAACATCGAAAATGCACTTTCAACAGGTTTGATCGGTGCACTCTACGGCCCGATATTTCCTGCTTGCCTGACCATGGCAAACGAACTACTGCCCCCCAGTGTTCACATGAGCAGTATGAACCTAGTGTGAGTATATGGATTCACAAGTTATCCACTTGTTGATTTTTGTTATAGCTGTGCTTTTGCAAGTCTTGGGGCTGGTGAGTTGGCATTCCCTTTGTCCGACTGTGCAATCTCAAACAGCAATCTTTTAGCATTGTTTCCTTTTGCTGCGGGCGCAGTTGCTAGAGTGAAGGGTGCTCAAACACTCCCTTATCTTATTGTTGCACTTGGGGTAATAATGATCTGCCTGTGGTCTTGGTTTCCTTCCAGAGTACCCTCCCGTAACTATACATGTTAGACATTATCTGTTCTCCACGATATATCGAATCTGTATATAGTCCTTTCCAACTTGATCGAACAACGCTTTTGACACGTAAAAACAGTAAGTCACAACATATACGAAGATATATACCATTGCTATGAGCTGTCCGTGTCAGTCGAAGACCCTGTCTCATCACCACCTTCGACGTCTATAATACATCATCAGACAGAAAGCCGGGACTTGAGAAACTACGACTCACCTATTGTGAAATCAGGGACCCGGAGCGGTGGTGGCCGGGGAGGACTCGGGCGTTTTGAGTGACTGAATGCAAGCGCCTTGTTTTTGCCATTTCCAATATTCTTCGCAGAAAGTTGGGGGCTATGAGAAAACGAAGACGATGCAGGTGTTCCAGCTCGTGAGGAGGAGCGCGACGAATCAGACAAGGAAGATCTCTCCAAGAAGGAGGCGGACGAAGACTCCCGTAGTTTGGACGGCACCTTTGATTGCGAGTGTGAAGGCGAATAGTGTGTCTAATTGATTGTTCATTAGTATTCGAGATCTCACCTGATGAGAGCCACATTACGCTATTTCGCACACCAGATAAATCCGAGTCTGCCTTGACTCTCGAGACCGGTGACGCTAATCAGCCATCGAATTCAGATTAGGGAATTATATCGAGACTAATGTGCCATACCAGACGACTTCTGTTTTTTCTGCTTCTTGTTGGGAGAAACTTGAGGTGAGTCGGGCTAATTCAAGGTTCAAAAAAATTAACATGTCGGGAGAAATATAAAACCTACTCGTTTGCGCTTCAGGTTGAATTCCGCCTCTTCTATGAGGGGTAAGCTGCAGCTGTACGTGACGGGGCATCTAACTTACCCGCACGCTTGACCTTTGATTTTCCTTTGCTTTTTCCTTTTGAGTTGTCGTCCGAAACATTCCCCACTTCCGATGTAGGGGAGACCGATCGATCGACATCTAACGAAGGTCTACAATCATGACGACGGAAAGTGTGTTGGAATGGTTATGGAATTTGTAACCTACTTTGACTTCGGGTTTCCCCGAACAGCTCCTCTTCGAGCAGAGGCCAGACCCATACAGTTGCTTAGGTGTGGCGCATAACGGTTGGATGCAATCTGCGGACACAGCAACTGAGGGCCTCAGAAGAACACTGAATCTAGGCGATCGCACCTGCCGAGAACAGTTAACGCATTCCAGGTATAAGTTTCCATCCTTAACACTTGTCGGGGTATTTGTGCCTGTTCCGGAGGATCCATTGGTGGCTTTAGCATCAAGTGCCGAAGATGGGGTGTCGGCCCTTGCTGGAGACACTGTGATTTGGGGGGTGAGATTCGGAGTGTGCACTACAAAGAGTGAGTTTATGGTGTCTTCATGGTAAATGCTGGAACGCTCTACCTGAGCTACACCTGTAGAAAGCTGTATAAGGGTAAAGACCTCGGGGAAACTGAAGATTAACATACCGTGTATGACATATGTGACATACTGCCCGGCTTCGAGCGATCTCATGATGAGCTTGCAGAGTTGTATCCATGATGAGGTCATTGAGCATAGCAGAGAAGATTCGCGATGTCTGAGAAGAGCGCAAAGATTCAACAAGTGGCACACTAGGAGTAAGACCTAAACTACCAGCGCAGAAATGGTCCCCTCGCGTTCAGATTTGGGCATCGCGAGGTGTCGGGAGAGGAAGATGTTCAAATTCGATCTAAACGCGACTACGGTCACGGTTACCATTAAATGGACACGTGACAACGTACATCACTCGCGAGCTTAAACGCGATCGTTTTCAATACGGAGGCAACAGGTCTGATAGCTCGTTACAGTTCATCAAAATTCTACTAGTAAGTCATAATGAAAAACATAGGCAATTAAGACAAGAAAACGTGTACGAAACGACCACCCGAAAGACTCGACATGTTTATTGATGTCCCCGTCTATTAATAATTCGACGATGTTAGGCGCGAAATTGTAAAGACTCCAATAATAACCACGGCTAAAGCCCCAATACTTGCCGGGAGCAGCAAGTCCTTGGGAATACCGAAGACATCGTCTTGAGTGGGCGCGGCTGGACGAGATGGCGGAGGGGTATGAACTGGGGTATCGGTAACAACAGGTTCGGTCTTCTCAACTTCCTTGACATCCTGTGGGACAGGGACTGTAACTTCCTCATGAGCAGCGGGAGCTTCTGCCCAACCCTTTCCGCCCTGCACAGAGAGCACAACGCGATCGCTAAGTCCTAAACGGGCAATTTTCACCGCATCTGTGACGTCATCATCAGAGGTGATGAGAACGCTATCGCCATCTGCGTCTGTATACGACAAGTG
Organism: Tricholoma terreum; assembly: GCA_003316345.1. Lineage (NCBI taxonomy): Eukaryota > Fungi > Basidiomycota > Agaricomycetes > Agaricales > Tricholomataceae > Tricholoma > Tricholoma terreum. The sequence goes on along the minus strand of QFEU01001387.1, from coordinate 3,863 downwards.
GAAATCGGTCGGGTCGGGGTGGTGGTCAGATTCGTCAGTCAACTTGAAGTCAGTGAAAAAGGGATCTGTTGCCAGCTTGCCCGCTACCACTTCCCGCAGATGCTCGACGTCGTCATGACGAGCCTGGAACCGATGAGTCCTTCCGCTCGGTGTGCGAAACTTGAAAACATATGTCCCATCGTCAGCAGGAGGAGGCTCAACAACAGACGCGATAGCAACGCCTTTATGACGCGGATACCCTTCAAGTGCAGATACAGGATCGTCGTCCACGACGGAAGCGGAATCGTTCGGGTGCACCTCGGAGTGCGGCGACTGTTGTAAGCGGCTCGCATCAGGAAACAATGGGTAGGACCGAATGTCCGATGGGCGGTGAGAGCCAGACATAACAGATTCGGTGTCATCATGCCCGATGGATTCAAAGAAACGACCCCACATGGGGCCACCTTCGGTTTCGGGTGCAGCGCCCTCACTGCCCATTGCATTCATCTACGCGCAACAGGTTAGCCTAAGGAAAGGCTACATAAATCATGACTGACCTGCTCCAAAGTCGCATATGTCAGTTTGAGAACATCTACAATGGCAACCAAGCGGCCATCATCTTCGACAACAGGAAGATTGAGATAATGTCCGTCTGTACACGAAGTCAGGACAAACACGAACGACGCGTGAAGGGGTGAAGTGACTCACTATGCATTTTCTTCAAAGCGTCGTGGATCGTCATGGTCGGACGTGCAGTGTCCGGATGAGGTGTCATGACTCTCACTACGCTACACTTGCTAGCATCCAACCCGGCTGCGATGACACGTAACACCACATCTTTGCTGGTAAATATACCAGCAATCCGTGGAAGTCCACTCTCAGTCGTCGGTCCTGGGGAAGTAGAAATTGTTCCTTCCATCACACAGACCGCAGTCGTTCGCCTTTCCTTCATGAGCTTCGCAACCTCGCGAACATTCGTCCTCGGGCCAACAGTGGCAGGTTGCGTACGAGAGTCCATGATGCTAGTCAGATCCGGCAACGCAGTCTTTTCCCGAAGTTTTTCTGCCCAAGCGAGCATCGCTGCTGCCTGAGGGTTGGATCCTACCGAGCCAAGCTCTGACTGGACACCAGCCATAGCGCTGAAAAGCTGCTCAGAAGCAGCAGAGCTGCGTTCCACCTTGCCCAAAGCTTCGTGGAAAACCTTGGTGATATCGAGGAGACCAACGACATTACCATCTTCATTGCAGACGGGCTATTTGCAACAGATATTACAACGTGGAACACACCGAAGCAAGCCATTCCTTACCAGGTGCCTGAAGTGTTTCGAAACCATCAACTGCAAAGCTTCTGTTGCGCTGGTGGTATCGCGCGTGACCATGGGGTTGCGCGTCATTATTTGGTGAACAGGAGTGGTATGAGGATCAAGGCCTTCTGAGGTGACCTAGGGAGTGCCGTAAGAATGGAACGAAAAAGAAAAGAGTCATAAAACGCTATCTGTACTCGATAAGCCAGGTCTTTGGCAGTGAAGATCCCACTCAATCCTTCCTCGTCGTCGACAACGAGAACGCAGTCGGTTCTCTTCGCGGCACATAGCTGACTAGCCTCTGCAACAGTGATGCTTTCGGGGACTGTCAAAGCAGGGGTCGGCTTGAGGGCGGCTACAGTGCCTTTCGTTGCTGGTGATTTGCCGCCACGCTTGCCACTCCGTTGATGATATGTAGTAGAGATTGTCCGTTTACGTGCCAGTTCTGACTCGATTTTCTTCCGGATAGCCTATGACGGAGTTTTTTGAGTATTGACAGGGACACATAAATTAGGCAGAGGTACTTCATCTCTCTTTGACTGTTTCTTCCTGGTTTCCGAGAGTGGGGTCTGGTATCCGGCCAAAGAAGACATGGAAGCGGAAGTATCGGCTGCACGAGGGTTGTGGCGAGGAAGGGGGGAGTCTGAGGGGAAAGAAACAGGAGAATGTGACCGCAAGTGAGAAGGAGTGGTGGTAGGAACGGGTATACGCGACATGAACGTCCCTGTGCAAAACTTCAAGGGTATGCTAGTCTCTGTTGCTTCCTGTTTGTCGTGCCAGTGCTCGCATTATAACATGAGCATGTAAATTTATCCCAAGGAACAAACGTCATAAACATCTGATATAGTTTTCACAGCTCTAGCAACTTTGAAACCCTCTATCGCCCCGCTCCTCCAGCAGCACCAGCGTTCGGAGCCAAGGTGCTTCCAGCCCACCGGCCCACCAACATCTCAGCCTTCTCCCACATCTGCACAACCATAGGTGGATTGCCGGGGCTGCGAACATAGCCGTCGATCTTTTTGGTTGTGATAGCAATAGCCTCCCGAGTAAACGCAGATTGGTAATAACGCTGGCGAAGGAAGTGCACATAAACCACCGGAGATATTAAAGAGTTTTGAAAGGTGATCGCTCCAAGAACGACACGGACGAGGATGACCAGCTCGGTGTATGCGACGACTTTCATCGCCGAATCATAGTTGGCTGCAGAAAGCAATGCTCAGTTTCAAAGCGGTAGAATTAAGGACCAAAGATCTTACCTTTGACCCAAACTTGCAACTTCTTGGCAATCGGATGTGGCTGAGGTGGTCCTCCGGCGACCGCTGGAGGGCCAGGAGGAAGGAATTGGGTCATCACGGTTGTTCGGATGAATGTCAGAGCATGGAAGAGCGAAAAGATCGCATATGGTAAAAGTGCGACTTAAAGTGTAATGACCACACCAAAAATTCATTAGCAATTGCACGGAATAGTCATCACCTCGGCACGCACTAGCAATAGGCTTGGAAGACCACCAGAAAAACGCGAGTATGAAGTACTGAACATTCTATGGAAACGGGTCAGCGTTTTGCAGCTCCGTATATTAACAGATGTATCACCTCATCGGATAAGGCACGCCTAACATAGGTAAGATTGGGCTGGGGAGGCTGTAACAAGTGTTAAGACCGATGTGCTGGCGGTTCATGACACGTACACCGAGAGATTTCCTGATCACGCCAAGTCGAGTACATTATGAACACGTCATAGAAATTGGATACGAAAGATAACTGACTGGCAAACAATGGCATAGCTGATGAGAGCACCAGTGAAACTCGCTGCACACGAATGAGGTAAACAAGTGGAACAACAGAAAAGGAATTTTGTTACCTTTATACCACCACGCAGAGATAGTCTGGAAGGTGAGACGGGCAAAGAAATACGGCAATGCGGTGAACAGGAGGAGAAAATGGCCTGATGCCCACACGTAATGCTGGAGGAGTGATGAGGATGCTATGAGGGATTAAGTCGACGATAAGCAACGATACCTGGGTAGTTGCCATTGACAGCGGCAGACTAGAGTTGCTGGAGGAATATAGAATACAGAAAACAAGGGTTAGACAAGTTCAGTGGACGTCCTGGGTGCGTTTTTGCTTCGTGGACACTGGACAGGAGCTGACGTTCAACCTCAACGTGTATGTCACACCACGTGCTGATAAGTTAAAGTAAATAATAAATCTATCTACTCCAATTGCCCGTCTGATGTTTGCTTTTTCGATACACCTCCTTGTCCACCTTTTTCTTCCCGAGCGTCTCCATTCTTCGTTCCTTGCCCTGCCTTCGTTGAACTCGTCCACCCTCCTCCCCTTCTTCATCCACCATGGTTTCCTCTGGACTCGCTTCTTCTCCGACATCTTCCTCCGATTCTCTCGCTCGTTTTCTCCCTTGCTTTGACCCCGTACTTTTCCCTGCCCCTATATTCACATTCACTCGTGGAGGCACTGCAAACCCAAATGCCTTCCCCACCTTGGCAAGGTCGAGAGCATTCACGTCAAATATTTTTTTCAACGAATAAGACGCGTATGCCTGAAGATATGACCGGAAGCCATCA
>QFEU01001382.1:25814-36476 GCA_003316345.1 Tricholoma terreum | reverse complement strand
CGAATATTTAACCTTTCAATGGTAGCGCTAAGCGCCCATGATAATAGAATTTCCTTTGTCAGGGTATATGGCAATGTGCGACGTGTCAAGAATTCAAACTGAGCATCTCCAATGCAGTGGCCACAGAAAGGGATTTTGAGCTCTGACCATCCGGAAAAGAGACATGATCTGTACGTATGTACTGTATGGCCAAGCTTTCTGGTGTGATATCTTGAAACACTCTTAGCTGGCGAGCAACTGCATAGCCGTAAATTACGAGAAGCTCAGGTGACTCGAAAGATAGTATTATGATACCAGGCCTAATGAAGAGAAAAAGATGCAGAGCTTCAGCGATGTCGAACGTTATGAGGGATAAAAATCATCAAATAACACTCTACAACGCGACAAACGCACGATTGAAATCTGATGTATTATCATACAGTGAATCCAGAAGAGAATGTCTCGCGTGGTATATGGTGTGGGTTCAAGTCCAGAATGCACAGTCCGAGAGCGAAAAGTAGAACGAATACAGTCGTAGACAACAATCCGGTTATACATCTAGGAGGTCCGTCCAGGTCAGAGCCGGATCAACAAAGACTTGAGGTAAGGGCTTTCCAGGTACGTTGTACAAAGAGAAGAAGGAGAGCAGAGGCAGGGACATAGCCAGAGAAGCCAGAGAGAAACCTAAAGCGTGCAATGCGAAAAGAACGAGCAAGCGAAATCCCGAATTCGCGATACGTGGGAGTGAGCTGCAAAGACCTAGAAAGGAGATGGTGCAGAGGTCAAGGGAGGACCGAAGAAAGAAAGAAAAACAAATGCAAGGTCAACTTTTGTCAGGCCCACACCCACACATCACCCCAGCAGATTCAAAGCGTCGTTTTCCCCATCGTCCTCATCATGCTCCCTCATCTGCCACAACTCTCGCCCCTTCATAAGCCTTAAACCAAGAACCGAAGCCAGCGCCTTCTTCGCCCTCGTACGGCGAGGATGCACAGGCGAAGGTGGGTCAGCGACTGCCCATCCCCAGTCCTCGTCGCGCCAAGGACCCACGATATTCATAGTGTCCGCTTCCACACCGTCTTCTGCCCTGCCTCCACCAATACCGATATTCAAACTTGTTCCCTCACAGTCGGGCATCTGTTCGTCAGTGTCATGAATGACTCGTTGCGATTGCATGTCAACTTCCGTCCCACCGGTATCCGGGTTGTCACCATCGATATCTCCAATCACTTGTGGAATAGCAGAAAGACAGTTCGGACGAGCAGACGCAATGACAGTTCCGCTCCTTTCCCTCCTGTTCCTCGTAGGCCCAACAACAGTCCCACTCCTCGTGCGTCTCGCTTCAGTAACAGCGGGCGGAAAGTCAGAGGCACGGATGGTCCCGCGCCGGTCGCGCGTTCCGCGTGTGTTGACTCTGACGCTGGTGTCAGAGTTGACGTCCGTATGTTTGGCTTTGTCGGGCGAGATGCACACGGGCGACTGGAGAGATTCCACGTGAATTGCACCTTTGCCAGAATGTGAGCTAGGCGATCGTGGCGGTAACAGGACTGAGTCCAAATCGAGAGAACGGCTCCTAGTAAGCATAGGACGTGAGTCTAGTGTGTATATGCGCGTCAGCCAATAATTGAGAGCGACGAGAAAAAGGGCAACCGCCATAGACAACTTCAAGACCCTCAAACAGCTCGTTCAATGTCCCCGTTCCGTCTTTCACTGATTCTGTTTGAACAATGCTCTTCGCACCCTCATATCTCAGTAACATCTCCTTTCCCAGACTCGGTCCAAGACCAAGTGAGGTCTCGTCGTCACCGTCCCGCATCTGCATATCGGATCCCTCGTCCTTATCATGGTCAAGGGATCTCGACCAATTGTATGCGCGAAAAGTAGTAGGGGGAGAGATGAGGCTGTCGGTTACCCATGTGCTATGCTCGTGTTCCAGATACCCTCTGAATGCGGATGTTGCCTTGTCCAGATTTATCTGTTGAGCCTTAGCGTATGGGTACAAGCGTGATAGATAGGCATGGTTGTTCAGAAATTGGTCTTCGTCCTCGCCTTCTGAAGAGGAGTCCAAAGCGTCAGCGTAGTCACACCTCTGCGGCTTGAGCCCGAAAGGCGTCGAGACGCCCTGGACATCGCCAAAAATATTTTCATCATACGCAGAACTGAAGGAGAGCTGGGATGGTGGACGGTTGAAATCCACGCAAGATTCACGCCGAGCACCGCATCCACTTCCAAGGTCGAATATGGTGGGTGACCGCATCACGTTAGAACTCGACCCCGATTTGATGGTGACATTCTGGTTCGATGGGGAGACGAACCATGATGCTACATCGGGTCTATAAGAAGTGGCGCTGGGAGCAGAAGGGCGGCGTGCTTTGACATCTTCGGCCTCTCGGGGACGATGTGTAGGAGAGTTCGCAGTGCTTTGCGGTTGGGGAAGGTTGGGGTTGTAGTACGTGTCTGAGAGGGTGCGTTTGGGGTTGGTACTTGCAGTGGTGTTAATTTTAGCGATCGGCTGGGCACTTGAGTCTTGCAAAGGGTGTATGTGGGGACTGGAGGGCCGGGACGTGTATGGACTTGCGAGGGGCAGTCTGGAACCACGAGCTTTGGATTTGGATCTTGTCATACGTCGAGAAGAAGTCCCGGTAGTAGAGGTAGCTGATTTGGGCGCAGATTTAGGTGAGGATCGAGAGTTTCGGCCAGTCATATTTTCTTTCAGACTTCTCGAGCTTGTCCGGTGCGCAAGATCATCGTTCCCGCGTGTCCTTGCGTTGGGTGTGATCCGAGTGGGTTTTCTTGGAGCCGGTGAGAAGCTTCTGTGCAGAGGCACCAAAGGAACGGGAGAGAACTCATGATCCGGAGATAGAGGAAGGCCCCTTGAAGATTCGAGCCTGTATACTTGACCCTCAGTAAGCTGCGTCGGGTACGGTGTTTGCAGGTTGTAGTTGTCAATCAACGGAAGCATGAGACTCTTCTCTTGATTTTCTTCCAGAAACATCCTCGGTCTCTTATAGCCAGCAACTTGTATGTGATCCTGGGACATGTTAAGACTCGTAGAAGCAGAGCCGGAACGAGAGCGCTTGAGGATTCTCCGGGCCATTTCTGGACGAGTTAGGTACTGTTCTGGGTCGGAAATGTCCTCCAGAGGCGAAGAATTGGATTCCTGAGACACGCGAGTCCTGTTTCTGCTTCTTTTGTGAGCATAAGTAATCTGTTTTCGCCTCATGGTATTCAGAGAAGGAAGTGACGGAATCTTGAAAAGTGATTCATTGTGTTGCCCGGATGGTCCAGCCAAACATTAGCAAATCCAAATGGCACTGCTCCTAAGCGAATCATGGTCCTACCTCACTCTAGTACATACATCTGGCCATGGGACCATAGAGCAGTTCTGGAGCACGACCGGAACATGCCAGTATTGCTTGCTTGTGCCGTATCGAGGACTCGCAATTGACTCAAGTCACCGTCTTGACTATCGCAGGGTGAACATTGAACATTGCCGCCGTGACTCCTCGCCGAAGGTGGATCAGTGCATGTCTATTATTTTATCATGCTCCTGTTGTTCCTTGTTCTTTCTTTCGTGACAGGCTACCTTGCCCGGTTGGAGATAATGATATACTCAGACCAATCTATGTTGCATGAAGGCACCAACTCCCTGCGATTCAGGAACACCCGAAGTTCTAGAAATTGTGCCCGAAAATGTTGAGAGCGTGGACTCGCACATCCATTTCCATCATACCATTCCTCAGTTGCTGATTGAATTGTGTTCCATCATTAGTTCGTACCTTCCCTAGTACTTCGACAGAGCTCCCCGCTTCCTTCGTTGTCAAGGACGAGGCACCGCAGGGCTGTGCTTGTAGGATTCTATGAAGGATGGTTTTTTCACATGATGATTTGGGCCGAATAGTGCCGCTGTGGCTTTAATCCCTTCTGCGGGCAAGTGCCTTTACACCACCTGTACGCATCCTGCTTATCTAGATTCTCTGACCAGACTCTATTTCGTTCAATCTCAAGGCTCATTTCAGCAGGGCCATCTGCTGCGATGTTGGATTCATAAGCTTCATAGCCGATCCATGGACGAAGAGCATCTACCTCAGCTTCAGCCTTCAATAGCTTCATGCTTGTGTCACTCGAAAGGGTTCTCCACTGGTAAGTTATACATTTGGTCTAGATGTGCTGACTCGCTAGCCATCAGTATTGCCTCTATCTTTGTGGATGCACAAAGCTCCACAAGGTGTGCTTTGTTTTACTCCGATCGTTGTAATTGTGCATCGTCCAACCCACTGTAGTCCGCGCGCTGAGACGCCCTGGCTGACAGCAGCAATATTGAGTAGTCGAGGTACGCCAAGGATGTTAGTCACATCGTGACGACGTTAATTTCTTCGACAGCATGAGCGATCCCCGTATGATATATCTGGACTTCATCTTCAATGTCTATAAAGAACTCCGACGTGCCACGTTGTTTGACGTAGGACAGGAGAATGATCGTCCGAGTCGAGGTCTTACTCAATTTCTATACTGCCGCCTTCTTGGGGTAAGTCGCTTGACACTCTGATTTCTTGTCAAATCTTTACCCTTACAGCAGTGAAACTGTATCTCATCTCCCATTACTGACATGCTGCCTGTCAAAACTGAGATAAGTTACTCCAAGCAGATAGCAAATAAAGTTGTGTGCTGAACGCCTGGTTTGCATCCCCGCCGATACTCCCCTCTTTGATTCGTACGTCAATGAGTTCCATCGTTAAAGTGCTGTTCTATTCCTCATCGGTTCCATGATAGGTAGACTCGAAGTATCTGCTGCAATGGTCATTCACATATCACTGCTGGTGCTATTTCTGAGCGTTTCCAGCTGTGAAGCATGCAATATTCCCTTGGCAGCGAGTGGTATACAGGCTTTATCCTGTGACCGGGAGGCTTCCTGGGGCTATCTTGTTGGCAACAGTTCGATGACCATTGGGCTTACTACATCCTAGTCGCGCCTGGAGACCATTCTCCCTCCAATTCTAGGAGCGGTCAATACATAACTCCGCTTAGCCACATACTGCCACGCGGTCCGACACCAAACAAGGTAAACATAACTCCACGCATAACTCCATTAAAGCAGCGCACGATATCTTTGATTTTCCCTATTCAATGTCATGACTTCATTTTTGCACAAAGAAGCGATCAGTCGCAGAATTGCAGTGGGGACATCTCTTGACCGATATTCGGAAGAAGACTGAAACCATCCTGGCTTTCGTTCATGCGACTACCAACCTACCAAACAGAAGCCGCTGGCTCCAAATTACTGTGACACCTTTGGGATCTTCCATGTATTTAAGAAATTTGGTGCGGCTTCTTCGCATGGATTGACATCGCTAATCAAGACGTGCGACGCATCGGCGGACAGGCACCTAACAGCTGTCGGTATCATTAGAAAGCCATCTTCATAATATCATTCCATAATCCTGGGTGCAAGTACATCTGGGAATAGGCGCTTGCACAGAGAGTAGTACAATAGAACAAGCAGCGGACCCCGAGCCCCCCTCAGCCGTACCACGATATCTCAGCGATTCATCTAGGGATGACGATTGCTTGTGCCAGGCCGGGGAACTAATTGATCGGGGAAATAGGCTCGTCGATCAGCATTCCGGAGTAACGATGACGTTGATGAAAATATTACAAAGTAACAGCATAGCCTTGAAATTTTGTTACACACATGGATCCGGAGTAATGCCATGCAAATGCCACGAGGTCTCTGTTTTCGGGGCGGCGAAAAAAAAAAGAAAACTTCACACTTCAGTCCCTTCGAATGTTACGTAGAAGACTGGTTCGTCGCCATCTGTCATCTGCGTTTGAAACAAGAGGATAACCACTCGCATCTTTCTTCCCATGTGGCCCGAACCATGCCAATCAGTGTTCAGAATTCTGTGGGACCCCAGGAATGCACGGTCGGTTTGCTTGCCCTTCGCGGGCTTCGGCATCCTACTGAGTACTATAGCTAGTCACATTTCAACATTACTTAAATCGTCACGCCATTTGCTGAGACACAAAAATATTCGTTCCTTTGATTTTGTAGGATATAACTATTTTTCCATTGCCATGTAGGAGGGGCACGGGTAGATGCTGGGTTATTTCCTGAGATATACCATGCAAAATGTGCATGTTCAACAAGTCTGTGCGTGGCACTGCGTGCACAGCCGGAATTCCGGACCGAAGCCGCTTTTCATCAATGTTCGTCTACATTTCTTTTCTTCGTCCTCCTCCTCTGCAAGCCGCGACCTCTGGCACAATATTGATAACACCACAAATATCCAACGACTTGCGGACAGAGCCTTTCGATGCGTCTCAAGATATATATTACTCATGGGCAACACTTGAAAACGAAAATCTTACAAAACCAAAGAAACTGACTACTTGGCGGCAATCGAACGCTTACAAGGAGATCCCGGTGCCTCTTCCTCCTGGCCTTCGAGGTGGTCAGTCATGGCGACTCATTCTCAGCGGCGAGACACATGTCGACCATTTTTCCACCATCGATCTGTACGATCAAGCGTTGGGGAAGGTTCCGTTTCCCGTGATATCTATGCCTATTCTTTTTGGGTCAAAAATCGGCATACGGGCAGGAAAGCAAGAAAAGATCGAGAGAGTGTATCGACTGCGTGGCGATGAAACCGGCCCATTGGTCAGGATCTTAGAACAGACATCGTTTGACCTAGACAAGGTATGTAAAGTTACTTTGGCCTTTGCTCCCAATTTTTGGTTGCGTGATGCTATATAGGCGCATTTTAGAAAATATGGGACAGTGGTATCGGACTGAGCTCGTGGTTGATTGGACTTGAGGATGTGTCACCGCCGGCAAATGGAGGCCTGGCGATACTGAAAGATGTGTTGTTTTCTGTTCAGCCACGTTATATCTTGGAACTAGGTATGCTATCCTGGCTAGTTTTGATGTGAGATGAGTGAGTTTACGTACCCCAGGTGCAGGAACAGGAATCGTAGCTCTCACACTAGCCGCTATTTTATCAGACAAAAGCTTTTCCTATGGGGGTCGCATCATAACTACAGATCTTGGTAAGTAGTCCTCGATTTTCTATGAGAATTATGTCTGACTAGGAGAACTACAAGAGTCAGCGATGCCACTGCTTGAGCAGAACATATCAGCCAATGCCCACCTGTTCCAGCACTCACCCCCGACAGCAGCTGTCCTTGACTGGGATAACGAAATCCTGCCAGAATTTATCCAAGAATTCACTGAAGGTTTCGATGCCATCGTGTATGCCCTTCATGCCCTGTTTCCTTTCTAGAAATTGAATAAATCTTAGAATGGCTGACGTCACGTACAACACGACCTCCTTCCCCTCGCTCATCCGCACGCTTTCAGAGGTATTCCGCCTGGGAATTAAACCTCCTGTACTTCTTATGGGATACAAGGAACGCGATCTTGCTGAGAGGACGCTTTGGGATTTAGTCAGTGAAATTGGTCTCGATCTTGAGAAGGTTGGAGAGCGTACAGGTGCTGGGGGCATACCAATTGAAATATGGCTCGGACGCGCAACTAGTGGGGCGACGCCTAAGTAAACTTCGACCAGAATTGGATGTTTTCCTACTTCGTGGAGGGATCGTTTGAGAAACTTGTTGCAACAAAAAGGTGTGCTTTAACTGTCGCTGACGACGGGCCTACCCTCGCACAATGTCTGACTATCCTGACTACTCTGCTCTCTCAACTACCGATCGCGAGTGACTTACGGACTTATCTCTACGACAAGTAAGGAGACATGCGTCAAATCGATTAAATAGCGTTGGGAGGTAAGTTAGGGTTGATAACATTAGTTGCTGGCAGTGCAATAATTGCTTAGGGCAAGCAGCTGGGATAACCGTATCATTACGTTCGACGTGGAGACCCCTACTACATAGACGACGTAAAAAACCATACAATGCAATCGTAGGCATGGTCAAAAATTTCTAAGCATTCTAGGAACGGAGCGAACACCACGACACTTATTATCAACTTATCCAGGGAAAATCAACATAACGATGGAGATATCTAACCACATTCAATTTCATCATCATCCGAATCCTGTAAGGGTATAAATCGCCTTCCTTCTCTCTAAAGAACTCATCATCAGACGGTGAACCATCCAAAGAGCAGGAATGAAACTCACGAAAGGTAGTTGCCTCTCTCGAATTCCCACGCTGCTCATAGGTATCAGCTTCATACCGGGACGCGTGGGTCTGGGCTCCTTATTCGTCAGTGCAGGGGTCCCTGGTCCAGCAAGTTGAGCTCGTTTTGGTTGAGATACGATCAGGTTATGAGAAAGAGGACGGGGCACGACAATCGACGGAGGACCACCTGAGGAGAGGGAGGCTCTGGGGATGACAATGGGCCGTGGGGGGGTGAGAGAAATCCGAGATGTCAGTTCTACTCCTGGAGGCCGTGAGGATGGGCTCTGGTCTTTCTCTATTGCACTCCTCAGACCCAGTTTCGGAGCCATTTCTGCAGGGACATGCACATGAATAGTACCAGCGACATCAGAGACGGAAGAATGTACACGGAGAAGACGTGGTGGACGTTGAGCGGAGGGCGTAGTTGCAAAGAGCCGAGGCGACGAAATGGGGCCAGGAGAGGAGGACGGGGCCGGATTTGGGCGGGAAGTCGTGCTGATATTTCTTGAAGTAGATGTCCGTGTAAAAGACGGAGTTTCAGTTGGAATTTGAGTCTTCAGGCATAGTTCGGCGAGAGGACGACGAGGAGTCTTGGGGTTTATCAAAATAGTGTTGCTGATTTGACGGTTCAGAGAAGATGGAGCGACAGTTAGTGACGAAGCAAGGAGACGGTCTGAACCTTGTGGCAGATCTTCGCGCTGAAGATCGTGTCTGATTGGATGGTGTCCAGCCTGCGCAAAGGTCTCCTTAATGGCAAGCGCAGCTCCTGTAATATTACAAGGTTGGTCTGGTCCTTGGGGCGTTTCTGTTATGCGTGGTCTTTTATGTGGGAGCGGCGAAGGCGAAGACAGTCCGTCGGAACGTAGTGTAGAACTCGATCGTTTTTCTCCATGTGTGCGTTTGTGTTTGATAGCCCGAGGAGGACACATATCAATCGAAGTATGGACAAATGTTCTCGAAGACTTCACAATGGTATCATTAAGTCTATTGCGAGCGGACTCGATATGAAGAGGTACCGCCTGCAGCAGGGGAAGAAGAGGCATTAGAGCTGCGATTATTGTCCCCTGCTGGTCTTGTATCGTGTGAAGAGTCTGGGTTTGTATCTGAAGACTTTGACCTTGAGACTCATTGAGCTTGGTGGGAGGTGAGCCGACAGAAGGGGGAAACTAGTATGCAAGTACCGCTTGAATGGCGTCAATGCGCTTATCCAGCGCTTCGAGCCGTCGATCCACATCCTTGGTCAATCGCTCCAACATCGAGGCTTGGGCTGGACTGCCTAGAGCCTTCTGCAGTTCGGTTTGAGATCGATTGACTAATGTTGGGTAAGAAGACGTCCAGGGCGACGAATATATGCGCATATATGTTGTCAGTCGTCAAGCTTTCGAATACCAAACCCACCAAGATCAACAATATCATTCCTCAAAGTTTCGTGTTCCCGTTGAAACAAGGTATGGACTGTCGTGATTTCGCGCTTTGTTTCTTCCACGCTAGAGCATAGCTTATCCGCCCCGACAGAAAATCGTTCGAGGTGTACTTGCGTATCGTGTAGCAGTATCCGCATAGAAGTTCCGTTCTTGTCCACAGGCGCAATGGGAGGCGGTATAATTTCGGAATTTGGTGGCGCGGGTAGTTTGTCCTTTCCTAGCAGATGAGCCCATAATGTCATGGATGGTTGTCTTGGAGGGATCCCGTACTTTTCCCAGTCAGTTGGCATCGATTGTGCGAGGTGGCAGTGTGACATACTTGTTTACACAAGTTATCTTGCCTTGCCATTCAAAAAAGGCTGATACTAATCGTACTATCACGTGCATTGGTATTCAAAACGGCATAGATATTCAAAATCGCCTCGGGTGCCTCATCCTCACGACATTTCATCGAAATGTTGTATGGGATTCAATTCTCCATATATAAAAAGTATGGACTCAAATTTTATTCCACGAAAAACGCCCCAGTGGTGCTATCGGAACAGGATTTTGCAGTCAAAGTGAGACAAACTTTTGAAGAAAGTGTTACCAGTGTTCTGAATGTCGCTCAAAATTTCTGAAAGCTTGCATATGCATTGTAATAGTATATATCAAGGTGGATACCAAGACTTGTAGTCACTGCCCCATTATGTGGTTTAATGCAGAGCGAGACTTGGTGAGCGTGACACGAGGACGCGTTGCTTGACGCGAATTTCATACTCAGCTTGTTTGTTGGCTCATTGCGCTTTGCGTCAAATGTGTACATACTTCTGTGCCGAGCGGAGAATGAATCGGCACTGTGACAAAATGTGACAAATGTTTTGAACAACTCGACTTTTGAGGGTTTGCATGACCGGCTACCATGCGACACGAGTTGTCCCTCGTTTCCAGCAATTGTGATGTTGTAAACCAATCGAATACATCATTACCTATTGTCCTAACAGTTCCGAAAGGGTTTTATGAGGTGGTTGTTGGTTCCGAGCCACATTTCAAAAACGTTTTGAATAACTATATCATCAGTGAATCGGGGAGAAAATGCTTTGCCCTTACATTATTTGTAGTTGTATAGCCAAGATGAGAT